>JBAMYA010064508.1:0-26989 GCA_037176975.1 Arrhamphus sclerolepis | reverse complement strand
CGGAAAAAAAAATCCTGCTGGATATCTGCACTGATATGGAATTGGTAATATGTTTGTAACAAAAGGGTGCCACACCATTTGATGAAAGTGAAAATGATCACCTTATAGAGGGCTTAATTCCAAGCCACCAAGAAATTTAAACTGAAAAACAGATTCGGCAGGCGAGGCCAACTTCCTGAAATGTCATTGCAGCAACTGAAAATGGTTCTCAGTAGTTTGTATGGCCCCATGTGCTTGTATGCTGCCTGACAATGTCAGGGCCATCATGGTGGTGGTGGCTAAACATCAGAGGACAGAAGGGGTGATAGACGTGAACGTCCCAAGAGACAGAAGGATCCACTCACCTTGGATGAGTAGATGGATCCAGAAGATACAAGAAACCACCTCTGACAGAGGATTAGACTTCTGGTCAAAGACCAGACTTCTGGTAGAGGACCTGAGCTTGATGGAGGCACAATGCTGGTCAGGTGGGCGAGGAAAGAGTAGCAGCTTTAATAAAACCAAAAAACAATAGTCATGACTTTTTGGGGACTTATGAGGTTTTTCTTTTGTAAAAATAACAGATTTTGTTGTTTAAAAAAACAAAACAAAAGAACTAGCTGCTCAGTGTCTCCTAGTCTTAGTTTTTCTGTTTTTTGTCAAAGGGACAGTCACATTGAAGCCCTTCAGAAGTTCTTCAGGAATATCTGATTGTTTGACGTGTAGCAGGTCTCCCAGCATGCAGAGTGAAGGCCCTACAGATCATCCAGAACACAACAGCACATCTTGTAGTCCTTGTTCTCCACAACTTACTGACCTCCTTTGGCTGCCTAAATAAGGTCCACGCCATTAATTCTTTCTATGGAGCAACTATGACGTCTCTGTCACAGTTTTTTTTTCATCTTCAAGAATCTCTTGAAGCCTCATCTCCCCAGAGATCACCTCCCCTCTTAACACCCTCAAGATCCTAACTCACACTTCATTTACACTGCTCTACCTGTACGCTGTTATTTTTTAACAGATTTAACACTCAAACCTGATGGTGAGGTTTCTTTCCGCACTGAAGCTGAACTGTTATCTTCACTTAAATGACTAAATAATCCACATATTAGATGTTTATCCCAACATCATCATGGTAGGACCCAACATCACCTTGGCAGGGCTCAACATCATCATGGTAGGATCCAGCAACACCATGGTAGGATCCAGCATACCCATGGTAGGACCCAATATCACCCTGGTAGGACCTAACATCACCATGGTAAGGAACCAAAATCCCCATGGTAGGATCCAGCATCACCATGGTAGGACCCAAAATCACCATGGTAGGAACTAACATCTCCATTGTAGACACTCAAACATATGCACTCAAGCTCAGAAACCTCCCCTTTTTTTGCACATATATTCCCTTTAAGGTTGGAGATTAAGTGGGTATTTTGGGGTTTACTTGACCTTTAATGGGGTACATGACCAGTTTAGAAAATCATTTATCCACCATTCAGAGTAAAGCATTGTAGCTTTAGACTGAGCGAAGGGAGCTGCTCTGTTTGCTGTAGTAATTTTCTGCCTGCTAGCTCGCTGATTGGGCCGTGCTCTCCTGTCCTCAGAGATTAGTCCTGTCACGCTCCGGCTCACCTCTCCTCAGATGCTGGGAGCAGTTACATTAGCAGAACGGCCTAAAACGGGCCGCGGCGCAGCAGAGCACGGCTGCTCTATCCGGATGATGTCAAGATCAGCAGTTAGCGCAGCTGTTGCAGTGTTTAGACAACCTCTTCAGGAGAACCAGGCTGAAACATTCTTCTTTTGCTGTGACAAAGATTTACTGCGAGGCTGAGAGATAATCGATGGTCTTTTCGCTTGTCTGCGGATTGGGGTGGGTAGGGGATAAGTCTTTGTTTAACAATCAACATCATTTTTCTGCCTGCCAGAAAATGTCTTTGTTTTGTCTTGTGCTTTATTGCTTTATGATTAATCTTCATTTGTGTTGTCAGCATGAGGCAGGATGGTCTTGACTTTATATACAGAAATTCAAAATGTTTTTTTTTCCTCTTTTAACTCTCAAACTTTTCCTTTCTTGTACTCCTTTAAAACCTTCAGAACGTACCCTTCATCATCTTGCACTTAGTTCCCTGTTTTACAGACCTTCTAACCTCTGCATGCTTCCCTGAGGTCAGATCATACGTAACAGCAATGTTGCTGATCACAGCTATGCAGATGACACTCCGATCTACTTGGATCTTTCACCAAATGACTCTGGTCTGTTAGACTCTGTCTTTGCTTGGAGCAAGTGAATAGTGGGATGCAATTAAGCTTCCTTCAATTAAATCACGATTAGACAGAAATAATTCTATTTGGTAAAAAATAGACTGAGAGTTTTCTCCCAGCTTGAATCCAAAGGGTTCACGACAAAATCCCAGGTTAAGAATCTTGGAGTTTTAATTGACTCAGACCTGAACTTCAGCAGCCACATCAAGGCTGGAACTAAGACAGCTTTTTGCCACCTCAAACAAAGTCAGAGATCTCATGTCCAGAGCTGATTTAGAGAAGCTCATTCATGCCTTCACCTCTAGCAGACTTGACTACTATTATGCTCTTTTATCTGGTCTTCCCAAAAAGACAATCAGACAGCTTCAACTCATCCAGAATGTTGCTGCCAGAGTCCTAACAAGAACTGGAAAAACTGAGCACATAACTCCTGTTCTGAGATCCTTACATTGGCTACCAGTTACCTACAAAATAGACTTTTAAATGTTGTTGTTAGTATACAAATTTACTTATTAATCTGGGGCCAGAATACATTACTGAACTTCTTGTAGAATATAAACCAAGTAGAGCTCTGAGATCTTTAGGTCGCAGTCAGTTGGTAGAACCTCCATTAGGACCAAACAGGGTGAAAATGCTACTATGCTGTACATGGATGGAATAAACTTCCTCTAGATATCAAATGTGCCCTAACTCTAGACACATTTAAAGTTAACCTGAAGACTGTTTTCCATGCCTTTCGTTAGACGAATTTTACTGCACTGTTTTTGCTATTTTTCGTTTTTAATCCATTTTCTGTGCAATTATAAATTTACATTTTTTTAATTTTAATCTATTTAATTTTTATACCTTTGTAAAGCACTTTGACTTGCCTTTGTGTATGAAATGTGTTGTACGAATAAACTTGTCTTGCCTAAGGTTTAGATTTTTAACTATAGATTTAAAGTAGAAATATGATCATTTTTCAGATGTTGACCCAGTGCCAACATCATCACCACGGTTGCCTTTAAAGAGTTGGTTATTCTATACTTTCTAAGCCAGCTATGCTGTCAGATTTCCCTCTAGTTTATGTATGAAAAAATTTGTATAGTATAAAATATACATACATATGTACATATACAAACGCATATATATAGTAATATATATCATATATATGTATATGTATAATTACATAATAATTCGATATCATACATTTAAAGTAATAATAATATTGGAATATTTACAGACATGATGAGACAGAAAGTAGATAGATAAGTAGGACAGAAACGTCTGCATTCATATCAGTCAGTAGTTACTAACTGTCATTGCAGATCTAAAAATGTTGACTCACAGGAGCAAATAAGAATCATAATTTTCCCTGGAAGCACATTTTCAGTTTTAAGACAAGATAACTGGCATTTCAAGCAT
Source organism: Arrhamphus sclerolepis (assembly GCA_037176975.1). Classification (NCBI taxonomy): domain Eukaryota; kingdom Metazoa; phylum Chordata; class Actinopteri; order Beloniformes; family Hemiramphidae; genus Arrhamphus; species Arrhamphus sclerolepis. The sequence continues at coordinate 23,341 of JBAMYA010064508.1, read as the reverse complement.
AGAAAAAATATTTGAGTCCATTGTCATAACTGGACAATGCTTTTTTTTTTGCTACTCTAAGACTCCAGGTGTTCTAACCCAGTATTTCTGAAAGAAAGCGATTGCATTTAAAGTTTAAAACTGTTGTCTGTCTTGATTCAAAGCAGTGGTTTGAGTTATATAAAGTCATGTCAAGAATGTTCACACATAGGGATGGGAATCGAGAACCAGCTCCCAGTAGTTTCATTCCGTGGAATCGTTTATCCACCTGCCTAATGATCCTACTTATAGGTTCTGCTAAGATCTGACGCATTTGCGTGATGACGTCATGTACATGCTTCGTATTTCGGCTCAGAATGTTTCCAACATGGCATCGAAGCAAAAGAGCTCCAAAGTTTGGTTATATTTCTCGAAAAAAAGAACAATACTAGGGCCAGTTGCAACATATGAAGAGTTGTGATCACATCAAAGGGGGGAAATACTTCCAACATGCTAAAACATTTGACAGCATTCAATTACTTTGCACGAATGTGCATCTCTGCATTCCACAACATGCGGCGATGGCGGCAATTCTTGTGGGGGAACTTCCGGCACATCATCTTCTAGGGTTGTAACAAAATAGTTATTTGAATTGGGCTGTTTTGGTTTGGGCTGTGCACGGATACGTTTTCAGAAATTGCATGTGTTTATATTCCGCACAGCTAAATGGAGGAAAAAAATAGTAATAGTGGTGTTTGTGGTCACACAGCAACACAAGTTTCAGAAATAAATTTTTGGGGGGAAGTTGATGAATCTGGTATGACTGCGTTTGTGTGGCCGTGGACAGCAGTGATGTGTTGCGGGCAAACAATCTGGCTTGAGCTGGTGTTTTTGAATTTAGCTGCCGCTATATGAACTTGATGTAGTAGCGGCTATCAGAAGAGGTGACTACAGTGGAAAGGAAACTGGGTGTCCTTTCAATAAAGGAGACAGGGGATCAAAATCCGCTTTTACCTTGTCTTTGTTGAATAACAATCGTCTAGTCCCATTCAAAAATCCTAGACATTCTGAACATCTCCGTTTCACCTAAATTCCTCCTTTAGAAATGGTCAAAAATTGGGCCAATCTGAACAGATATATATTACATAAAATGTATCTCACTTTCCCCTTCTGTTCTGTACAAACCAGATGGGCCAGGCCAGGTCTGGACAGAACGTGCACAAGCTCGGGTTGGATTTTTGGGTCCAATCTAAATTCTGTGTGCTGGCCATAGCTTTAGAAAGTTGCTCTGTCCATTATCCGAAGCCAGCAAAGTCTCTTTTGAGTGGCAGCAAAGGCAGCCAATCAGCATCAACTGCTTGCATTTCGTAATGAGCTTGTCAATTAAGTCCAAAAGGACAAATAGATGCAAAACCACACATTTAAAATCACCCATCTAACATAGCTTTCTGAGAGAGGTTTTTAGGAAACTTCTGAGGTATTACAGACAAAACCAAAATTTTGTTGTCTATATATCACATCACAGAACAAAGATAAATACCCCGTTCAACCATTCTATGTCACCTTTAAGCTCACTAGTTACTTTTTATGGAGTTTCTCCATACATGAGCTGCTTTCTGTGTTTGTTTCATTAAGCGCTGCCAGGTCTGTATGTGGGTGTTTGTTATTTATTTATCTCATGACCACAGACGGGATAGGAGGCTGGTCTCTAGAAAAAAACAAAAAAAACAAAAAAAAAAAAACGCCCCCTATTGTTCTGGAGGTGAACTGCTTTATTGTATTCTCCGAGCAATAGATCAATCAATCAATCAATCAATAAATAAATCAACTAAGTAAATTTATCTATAAAACACATTTAAAAACAACCCCAGTTGACCAAAGTGCTGTACAGGACAACATAAATTTCCAAAAATAAAATTAACAATTATAGAAAAAATAAAATACAAGAGTAAAACAGCACTATAATAAAATGAATAAAATACAACTAAAACCCAAGTTAAAATGCTCAAGCTGGAGGAAAAGCCAGTGAAAACAAGCATTTTTAATAATGATTTAAAATTATCAGTGCTCTGTGCAGATAGAAGTACAAGCAGTTCACGTCTCCGTTAATCACAAGCAGTCAACATGCTGGCTTACTTGAAACAGCAGTGTCCAAGTGTACTTTACACATAGAAAAGTTTAATTAGCCTCCACAAACAAGTAGAAAGGATTTTAGTTTTGTGGTATTTTTTTATATATATATTTTTCATTTAGTTGAGTATATTTTATGTACTAAAAAGCTTATGTTATTTATATTTTTTTAATTTGAGAATCCTTTACTTAATTTATTATCAAGCAGCACTTTACAAAAGTATTTTATATTTTATTTTCATTTTTTGTTTTTGAGAATAATTTGACTAAAATGTGTAAATGCTTGATGTACAAAAGTTCCAAATAAACAACAAGCAAATTTTTGTTTTGCATTTTTGTTCACTTACTGTACCGAAAAGAACCAAACTGAAACCTCAAAATGTAGCTACGTACCAAACTGAGATTTTTGTGTACTGTTACAAAAGTCCCACGTAACACTTCCAGGTCCTGTCGATTGCAATAATGTTAGCGACATACTGTATGAATAATTTCCATCTGATATTAAGATGTAGTTGATGAGGACTGCAAGAGTGAGGCAGGCTCAGAGGCAGGATTAGACGCAGGCTCCCACATACCTGTAGCTACCCCTTTCATCGAGGCAGGGAAAAGTAAAATGACAATTTGAGGTGAAAGGTTTGTACCCTTTTGCCAAGGTGGAAGCACTTTAAATCCTGAAAGGTCTCATATCCTTCCTGAAAAGGCAAACATGCTAATTCTTCTGCACAAAAACTCTTCATGTGCAAAAGTTGACCATTGCAATTGTATTTTATGTTAAAATGTTCATTTGGGCCTTTTGCCCAGAGAAAGCTGGGATAGGCTCCAGCAGACCCCTGTAACCCCGCACAGAAATAGTGGGTATAGATAATTGATGGATGGATGTTCATTTGAAAAAGTTCCTGTTTTTCAGCTTAAGTCAGCTTTAAATTAGTTTAAGTTGAGTTCAAAATGTTAGTGCATATTTGAAATTAAAGTCTTACTGTAACCAAAGCCATCTGTACTATATTTGTACTACATTTATCTGGATGATTATCAATAAGAGAACCGATAAAGGAACCAAATCGATAAGTGATATTGATAATGGAACCGGCTAAATTGCTAAATTCTTAACAATTCCCATCCCTATTCACACATTTGTGAAGTCGTCACACCGTGATTAAAACCAAATTGAGGCTTGTATCTTGAATTGCAACATCTTTATTTATTTTTTATTTATTATAGTCCTGTTGCATAATACACTTTCAGTTAAGCTTTCGCTGTAGGACAGATGACTTCACATCTGTCTTTAAAATACTTTGGCGCTGCAAAACAACAAGCCAGAATCACCACCCTTCTACCACTGTGCTTCACAGTTGCTGTAAGGGGTTCGTCTTGATATGCTGTGCACGTCCGTGCTGGTCTTGTTTGTCCGAAGACATGAGACGTCTTGTGATTTGTTCAGATAAAACTTTGCTAACTTTTACTTTCTCCTGGAAAACCTCTCCAACTGTCGTGTTACGTGCTTTAACATTTCATTTGCTAAATGAGGCCTGTAGAGTCAGACATCTGAGAACATGGTTTTACCATGGTTACCTGGTTTCCACTTGTAAATACTCATTATCACTTTACATTATTTGTATTTTATAAGCTAGCACCAATAACTGCTTTTCTAAGATCAATGCTGGCACAGATTTGATCACACTTCGCTGCACCTATTCAGTATTTTGTTTTTTTTTGTTAAATATTTTATGAAACTGTCATAACATGCCGTTTGCTCTTGTTATCCTGAGGTTGTACTGCTTTCATTTTTTTTAAAAATTTGTTTTGATACATCAAAACTTGAAATGAAAAGAGAGAGTATTTTCTTTTCCATGCAACTGCAGCTGCTTTTATACACAAGTATAAAGTAAAGTCAGTGGATTCTGGAAAACAGCTTTGGGGCATCTGTGTCTCTGTCAGCCTGCTCTAATGTCACTTTATGTCAGAGAAAAGGCAGCTGTTTGTGCATTGCATTTTTCCTTCTGTTTTTTTTCCACCTGACTTAGTGTTATCAAAAGTACATCAAAAATCTGAAATCACTGATAGGCAGAGATTGAATGATGTAAAGAAGATTATATTTGAGAAAGACAGTGATTTGGATTAAGGCAGGACTACCAGTTCTGGAAGCAGGGTAGTGAGAATGGGCGAGGGGGTAAGTGCTATGTTCGGCATGCAGCTGGGGCCCCTCAGGGCTGTCACTGCAACCCCTTTGCCTCAGTATATCATTCTTCTTGCTTATGTGAAAGTCCCTGTAGCGCCAAAATCAGGATCTTCCTTGTTAGCACCTTAGTTGGACTGTAAAGATTATGTTTATGCTCTCTGCGGAAAGGCCTCTATATTTAAACATAACTGGTTGTTTCATGTAATCAATTGTGAGACATAAGGGGAGCACATAAAGCTGCATCACCCGACAGCAGCAGCAAGCTCAGCATCAGCCTCAGGCATCCAGACATATAGTGCAAGAAGTGTGACTGTGTGAGGTTTAAGATCTGCATTAACGCTGATCTCATGGCCTCTGACGATGTTTCGTGCTTTGCTCTGGAGAACCTTGTAGTCAGATGGGATAGCTCTGTGACAGAATCCCCTGCGTTCAGCATACATCCATGGGTAATTGCACAGCATGAATATTCCCTATTGGCTTGTTTTGTTGGAAAAAGTGAAGCATAAGTGTGACACCAGAGAATGAAGATAGGCATCAGAGACTTAAATTGGCTTTGTCACGTCAGGATATTGGGTTGGAATGTGTTGGTTATCATACACAAAAACAAGCAGCAGATGCAATATAATTTCCCATGTTGACAAAACCTACAGCTAGGTCTATAATTGATATTTATCCATTGGTTTCACATTTGTGTCACTTGCGTCTTGTTACCTGCAAGTTAAAAAAAAAAAAAAAGATTCATAGGATTCAGCCCACAGCATACGTGAATTTTAACCAACAGTAAATGGCCCTGGCGCATCTTTTTCAATTGAGTTAAACATTGCTTTAGACTAAAAGTGTAACATTTCCGCTGAGTTAAAGTTAGAAGGTAGATTTGCCAAATTAAATCATTTCAAATGTTGCACCTGTTGGAATGGCCTCATAAACAGCACCTTAGCTGTATCAAAGCTAAATCTGTTAAAGGCAGGGTAAGCAATTCTAGCTGGTTTTCTAACAAGAACACTTTGTCACATTCAGTGAATATTTCTTCATCTTCCGCCAGCTGCTCATACTACACACAAAAAAAACTACATTTTGCATTTACTTGGGGATCATTGGAGTGAGGGGAAGGAAGGAGCTAGCTTTATGTTTGTTTTTATACCGTTCAAATATCAACAGCTGAAAGGAATGTAATTACTTACTCTACCATTCATGTTGCACATATAGGTGTTTTCTAGCCTAGAAATTTAGACAAAGCAGATCAGTTTAGCTACCCTCCATTAAAAATGCCTAAATGTCTTGGAAAGCCATTCAAATCAGTCTATCCTTTTTTAGAGTCTCTGGGCAGATTTAACACGATAACGACAGAGCTGAGGTGTTGTAGTCTGGATGGTAACTAGCAGGGGTTCTGGGATAAAACTAGTAGGCAGGAATTTTAACAGGACCTCCCTCCTTAGTCCTTTCAGCTGTTGTGAAGCTGCATGTAAACTACCATTCCAAACCACATGGTGGCGGTAGTGCACCACTTTGCTCTTTATCAACCAATAAAGAAGAAAAGAAGAAGTTGTCAAAAAAATAAATAAATAAAAGAAGAAAAAACAACTACAGTCACGCAAAAAAATATTGGAGGAGCTATAGATGATTGTATTTTCGTTTGTATAATTCATAATGGTGGCGCTGAATGAGTAAAGACGATTATAGAGGATATTGATTGATTGATATTGGGTGGCTGAGTGACATCATCACCCGCCAACAGCCCCCCCCAACACACACTCACACACACACAGATAAATGATCCAGCCCTAAAAAACTGCCCCAGAACCCCCCGCTAGTGGAAACGCAGCTTAATTTAGATTAATCCACCATAAATCACAGCTCTGTGTCATTTTAGCTGTATGAAAACAGCAACAGTTCACAAACACAAACTCACACCTTTGAGTTCCCCGTTGTTTCAACAGACTTTCTCAGTTAACACAAAATTAATTTGGGTGGCCAATAACATGAGGAAGCAGAGTCTTGGTTGGAGCGGCTACGTCAGGATCAGTGCACCATTCAATGAACGTACTAAAATAATTTTTATTTGAACACACTAAGAGCCAACACTGAGTCCCAGGTAATAATCATCAGCTTAAACTGCAAGAATTAGTATTTATAGGTCCAAGAGCAATGCCAGATATAGATAGTTAAAAAAGACTTGCAATAAATTATTTAAAACCTGTGTTCATCAACATTCAGAGAGGAAATCAAGAGAAAATTAACACAAATGATGAAGAATTAGTGCTGAATGCAAAATAGGCCAAGGGAGACAGGCCACAGCATCTCTTGATTTGAAGCCTTTTCTCTCCTTATTATCCTGTTCAATTTTGTCTTCTCTTCAAAAACGCTGGCCTGCTTATATTAAGTAGCATTGGAAAAAAAAGAAGAAATGTTGCACTGAAATGCTTCTTAAATTCCATGCTTTCCTCCTGTTTTCGCCATCTCTACCCCCTCTCACTCCACTCTCTATCAACCCTTTTCACTCTTCTCATCCTCTCAGAGGGTGTTTACCCTCTCTGTCCTCTTCCCCTGCAGCTCTTTTTCTGTGTTTTCTGGCTGATTGTTTTCACCTGCCCACTGCCCATAACTACCATGTGCTGACTCACAGATGATGGCCTGTTCTATTGACAGCAGCCACCGCTCTTGATGTTGATGGAGATGCCGTGGGAGTAGGTTTGCTGTACTAATTCTGTCAAGCAGAAAGGACATGCCACGTAATATTTTTTAAAAGGCTGCAAAAACGAACTTGGACATGAGAATCTGAATTTTGGATCTTAAAACAGGAGAATTATTGGTAGATTTAATTCTGATTCAGCCTCCAAACAATAGAAGATTTTACTTTTGTTTATGCTGCCTTTTTAAAAAAAAAAAAAAAAAAAAAAAATGGGGTGATTTTAAGGAAGAAGAATACCGCATAGACTTTCAAAATCTCTCAGCACACAGTTCATACCTGCACGTTGTGCTTGTGTGAGCTTGGAGTAGACAACATCAGCTGACTCAATCAGTGTTTTGCTGGTTTGGATCATCTAGGAGACAAAAAGGACATGGAGTTAATTTGCATTTCAGTGTCAACTTCAAAAGCCTTCAGCTGAGGTGCAGCCAAACAAAAAGAAAAAAGAGCATCCTTGTATCGTACCAACAGACAAATAAGGACCAAAGTAAAACGCTACAAGGCAATTCTTCATTTAAAAAATGTTTTTCTTGCCAAATTGTCAGAATGTGTCTAATTTGATCTCCTAATCAGACACAAATTGTATTTACAGGCACAATAACTTCTCTATTCAGCCTTGGTCAAATCCAACCGGCCATGTTACAGAGTAAATTGCTTAATCTGATTGAGTTATTCGTGGTAAGAACAAAATCAGAAGAAGCAAATTATTTCAAATATTTGGAGTGTACGCAACACAGGCTATTGAGTTCCTATGATTAAAAATGAGCAATTTATTCTTCATATCAGCAACAAGTGTAAGCAGCTTGTTAGTTGTAGTGTACAGTTTTAGAAAAGGATAGCCAAATCCATTAATCCTCATCCTATAAAGCTTTACAATGTTTTACATTTAAAAATGCTAAGAAAAGAAGGAAAGTTTTGTTTTTTTAAATTAATACAAAAGAAACGTGACATTACCATCAAACAAAAACTTTGTCAAGCAGAGTCAGAAATAATGTACATGAAAGTATTCCAAATGCGTTTAGAAATCATATTGTTATAATTGGAACATTTAATATTGTGATATATGTATATTATTTTTGAATTATTATCCAGCCCTATGTCAATCTAATATATACTATCTATCTATATTATCTATATTATCTATTATCTGTATCTATATATTGTTATATATAAAAGCCTCCTTTGTTACTTTCTTATCTGATTATTATTTATTTCAGATACAAGCAGTATTCCTAAAATGCAATTTGGCAGTTTCCTAATGAAACCACAGCCCTGTGATGGACTGGTGATCTGGTGAACACTGAAGAAGATCTCCCAACAGAACCACCATTGTTGAGAAAAGTGTTCTCTCAAGACAGTCAATAATACGGCTCATAACTGACTCTACATATCAGCTTTGAAATCACAAGCGTGTACTGGTACCATAAGGAGATGAAAAGTGGGAGAGATTAAGGCTTTTGCATATTTGGTTTTGAGCCTTAAACATCATCAAAAAGGCCTGATGAGGAGCAGCTGGACCAGAGCTGCAGCACGAAGGAGGAGGCTAATGAAGTTTTCACGCTCCTGTGGGAGACAGGAAGTCGACTGTCATGCTAGATGCACGAGTGCATGCATGTGGGTGTCTTTTCTTCCACCGCTCTTCTTATGAGAACAGATCTAAGTTTGGTGATGCAAAGAGGATGCTTTCTGGTTTGTTTTCATGGTGGAACCATGATTAAATCATCAAACTTCAAATGATGAGTTGCTAGTTCTATAAATCACACAGCAGAAAAAGAGCACAAGTCTGAAGAGAGGCACAAACTAAGATTCATTCCAAAAAGCTATCAAAGCTCTGATAAAGACAAGACACAGTGCACTGCTCTGTCCACATTTGATTCATGATCCATGAAACAATAAAAATATTCTGCGTGCAAAATGCACTCCAGACGTGAGGGCGACCACACAGCTTCAGTGTGCATTTATACCCACATATGCAGAACTGTGAGCTTGTCCAGTTTGACCTCTGGAAACAGAGGTCCATTGATGTTTTGTTCTGTGCAGGGTTATAACATTTGCTGGCTGCAGCCCACATGTGGGTCACTGAGGACGCAGACTTCACACTGATATGCTACAATAAATGGCCTGGTGTTGGCAGCCATGCTGCCATGAAGTCATTAATGATCACACATGCACACACACACATGCACACACACACACACAGGGCTCTCTGTTCTTGAGCAGAGAGTGTGGCAGCAGGGCGGTCTTAGGAGAACAAACACTGTGTTGCAATAGTCCAGGCATCAAACATGAAGCATCAACGTGACCATAGCTTCTTTATGGTTGTTGCTGTTTTGCCTTTCAGATTGTAAACCTTTAACATGTATTACATAACGTGAGATGCACGCCTTTTGTGCTGCAAGAAACTAACAATTTATTGTGACAAGCTGTGTTGTAAAATAAAATCTTTAGATTAGGAAGCTAATTAGAAGATTTCTAGACAACCATTCAGAGTGGAAAAAATGCCCTGGTTTTTCCACTTTTCTTGTTCAAAAGTATGCAGTTGAATGTCTCATTATACTATTGAAGAAATAAAACAACTGAAGTTAAAAAAAATAAATCATTTGATCAATTTATAAACCAACTTTTGACTCAAAGTAGCCACCAATAACAGCTGAACAAACTCATGGGATTCAAATAAATCAGAAATCAAATTTCTCCAGAAAGTTCTTCTCAACTTTGTTGCAGACGTTCCCATAAATGTGTGACACTTGGAAGTTGTTTTGCTTTGTTTCCTGAAAAGGGCATTTTTGTGCATGATACTGAAATGTAAATAATTTTTCAGTGAGTCCTATAACTTTAGACTGGTAGTGTACATGCACATTTGTAATTATGCTGATTAAAAGAGTAAAAAATATTGAATAAGGATGATGTATATCAATGTATATCGTGACAGCCAGAAGTATCGTCTATGATAACATGTATTTGACCTGAGCACCACAGATGCTACAATCTGACCAATGAGCCACTCCTCCAGCTCCCCACCAAGAGGGGGAGGATGGGAGTAGAAACAGCAGGTGAGAAGTGATTACAGAGTCGTCCAATCTCCTTTTGCTTGAGGAGAAAGGTTGGAGAAGGACATGTGAAGTTACAGTTTTAGTAGTTGCAGCTTGAAAGCCTGTCAGGTCAAACAGTCATGTCTGCAAGGGTTGTAGAACTCATCCAGCTGTTGCTTGAATCCAGCTGTTGCCATTCAAAAATTTGTTTATTTTTGTCATTGTTCCAATATTGAACTGAAATTATGCTCAGAAGTGTATGTTTTTAGCTTTAGCATTGACATGTGTGTTTGGCTAGCAGTATCAAATTTAAGTGTGTGTACCGGTAGCATACCATGTCGTAGGCGTTGAGTACTTTGCGCAGAAGCTCAGGAACAGGACCCTGAGCTTCCATGGCAGGGTAGGTCTCACTCAGGTCCACGGTTACCCTCAGTGAACGCTCACTGTTCATCAGCCAGGTAGACACAGTCAAGATACACTGCTTCATGTTGGCTGCAGGGGTCAGGCCACAGAGCTCCTTGAAGGACACCATGGCATTCTGGGAAGAAAATGCATACAGAGAAACAAAAAAAAAAGATCTTTCGTTATTAAAAAGTAAAGAAGGAACCTGTTAATTATAAAGTCAGTTTCCTTTCATGGTTAGGCAAGTAATGTACAATATATTAGTCTTATCTTATATATCTTATATATATATATATATATATATATATATTATACATACATATATTAATAAGACATCAAAACGAAGTAAGGTGACAGAGAGAACTTATTCATCCTTGTGCAAACATGGGATGAACGCATTAACAATCATTAAACTATATTGCTGATCCAGCATTGCCATTTTGGAGCTGTTGGAGGATTACAGTAGCTGCATTTCTCAGAGTGATAGAACGATTGACTGCACCCATGCCCAGCTTGTGCCCCCCGCAGACACTGAGCATGTGTACAGAAATCGCAAACACATGCATTCGTTGAATGTGCAGTGCATTTTTGATGCCAAAGGCACCATTACCAACGTTGTGGCAAAATATTCCAGGTCAGTGTCTGATTCTTTTATTCTGAGAAACAGTTTTCTGTTGCGAGATGGCGAGATTGGAGATGGCTGGCTTTGTAGGTGGGTCGATTTGTGAAATCCTTTGTGAAATAATTTATTACAATAAAAGCAAGAGCATGCGTCATATTCCTTCAAATGTGTTTTTTTGAAAGGTGACCGTGCATACCCCCTAAACCCCTTCCTCCTGACATCTGCTCTCATCCCGACCACTGCCGGGGAAATAAGATACAATGAGGCCCATATCTGCACACGGAATACTGTGGAGCTTGGGAATCCTGAAGAACAGGTTCTGCTGTTTGGATCGCATTGGTGGAGCACTGCTGTACAGACCAGGAACAACACGCATTTAAACAGGGTGTCCCCAACACGTTTTCACCTGCCACCATTTACGCAATCATTTGTAGTAAATCACCCGCAAACCGTGGGTGAGCCTCATGCGCAAAATTCTAGATTTCACACAAATTACTATTGGATCTTAGTAAATCTGGCCCTATCTCTTAAGTGAGGAACTGTGATGAGATGAAACAACACAAAAATTTTTCACTTGTTCAATAATTCATTCCCAATAATCTCAAAAATGAGACAGTCCAGAGCCAAACTCTTACCACTTACCTGCAGGTGTTACACATAGTCAGCAACTAATCCATCTTTCTAATTACTCATTTTCTTACTCCTTTTAGTCCCTTTCTTTTCTTTTTGTAATCCATACTTTTTGCACCTTTCACACATGTCAAGCTTGAGGATACTCAAGCAAGTTTTTTTTTTTTTTTTAAATAAAGAAAAGAAAGGAAATAAAAAAAGAGCACATGGAAACTTGGATCTCGACTGCTAGATAAATAAAGAAATATCTTTCACGATATGTTTTGCTCTTATTTACTCTTATTCCAAGATTGAATCTTATTCTTTATCAGGGGCAGTTAATGCTCAGGCAGTAGATCTAGTTTGCTGCCTTTGAAACTCATGTACCTGCTTTCTACACTGAAAAACAGGAAACACCACATTTCACCCATTGTATAACAAGTGTCACTTCATATTAAAGAATCTGCTGAAGTCATAAAAAGCAGTTCACTTCATTTGAATATATTTACTGTTTTGTCTTGAACCTTCAGTATACACTGTGCCAACAGCATGTTTGGACTGGAAGGGGGAAAACAGCATGAGCATTATTCATTCTCTTCTTGGCAACTTTTCCCAAACCATCCGACATAAACATTTACGCCTTCAGTCATAAGTATTCTGTCATATGCTGGCAACACTACTCAACAGCAGTTTGTCCACCTAAATTCAGCTTCATCTAGAGTGGGCTCCAAGCCCAAAGCTCCTTCTGTTTCACTCTTCACAGTTCCTCTGTCAGTGTGCTTTCCAGCCCACAGTTGCCACATGTCTTCGTTCAAAGTCTCTGTAGACTACGAAACCGCCACTCACAGTCAACATGAGCTTTAAACAACCATATCTTAATGGTGGTGGGGAGCAAGACTAAGATGAGAGAAGATAAAAGGATGGATAAAGGAAAGGAGGAAAATGAGTGGCGGAGACTGAAACATCAGGGCATGAAACTGAGACCCAGGTTGAGAAACAACTGAAACGCTTCCGTTACAGTTTAGGTGCAAAACTTAAAGGTAGGTTAAGTGATTTCTAAATGATGTCATGTTTGTGGACATCTGAGCAAAACACAGAAAGCTAGCTCCTCCCTCCCCCATCAGAACATACGCCATCACAAGGACGAACCCTTCCCCTGTCTGTGATTGGCTGGAACAGTAATTTATATGGCTTCGGTTACACCCCCTCTCTGTTATCATTTCATGGAGCAAGGGCCTTTTTTTTTTTCAGTTCAGTTCAATTGAGTTTTATTGATATAGTGTCAACCAAGTTGTCTCTGGACCAGGGGTCACCAACCTGCAGCTGTGGAGCTGCATGAGGCTCGGTCATCTCTCTGCTGCAGCTCCCTGTGGCTTTGTAGAATAAATAATGAACATTTAATTTTAATTTATTTTATTTTAAATGCAATTCTAAATTTGAAGATTGTGGTGATCTTTCTACACTGAAATAAAACGTGTTTTATTTCATGTCACAACTGCCGACGTGTGACACCCGCACAATTTACCGAGCTCTTCAAGCCCAGGTAGGCCAACCATGGATAAACCCAAGAAAAGGAAAGTTTTTGAAGAAAACACAACATTTAATGCTACGTAGGTAGAATCATTTGTAGGTAGGTTTCATTACTGGGTTTGCCATGGTGAGTCATGGCATCAGAGCTCCACTGATGATGACTTTTTATAGTTGCTGTAACAGAGTTAACTGAACTAACCCTGAACACCTGATCTGAAACCAGAAACTTGTTGACTCAGAATTTGTTGAACCTCCTTTCTGAAGTCTGATCTTCTCCAGCATGAACTACATTAAAAACAGACATGGCTCAGCCTCACAGACGCCAGCTACACGCACTAAAAGGATGACGGTACACAGAAGCAGAAGTCATTTTTGGTTCGCTGCAGGTGGATCATTTAAGTTCATCTTTTTATTTCATAAATACGAGGAGGACACCAATAGACTGAGTATTTTATCAGAAAGTAACCTTCAACCAGCATATCTTTTTTTTGGAGTTCAAAATGTTTAAAATGCTTCTGTTGCATGCAGAAATAAAATTTAATTTTCTCTGCAGCAGTTCATTGATTTCATAAATGGAACACAGTATACTTTTTTTTTTATACATAGCCTAAAGGTTAAAAACAAACAAACAAAAAACAAACAATGATAAATGCAGTGTTATCTTTATTTTAGATGTCAAAGGGGTTTTGTGGCTCCTGGTGTTTTCTTTTCTGTGGGAAAGTGGTCCAAATGGCTCTTTGAGTGCTTAAGGTTGTCGAACCCTGGTCTAGACGCTTTACAGAAACCCAGAGTGTGACCCCCGAGGGCACATGGCAAATTGAACAGTGGAAAATAAAAACTCCCTCTAGGGAAGAAACCTTGAGAAGGACCCAGCTCAAAGGGGGGACCCTCCTGGTGATAGTCAGCCGAGTAAATGAAGAAATGATGAGGGGGACAGCAAAGAGCAGACGAAGGACAGAGAGAGGAGATGCAAAACAAATTGTGGTTGGAGGGTCGGACTGCATGTCTACCATGTTAGTTGGTGTCCTACAGTGGTATCTAGTTGACAGGTGAAGGTAAAAACTGGGATGGTTCCCCCCAATCACTGAATGTGACAAAAATGGTTGATGGTTAGAAATCACCTAGAATTGCTTACCCTACCTTTAAAGGTTGTGGAGGAGATGTTGGAAAAGCCAGTAAGACTACACAGATACTTGTGCACTGAAGAAAAAGGATTTTACAGGCAAGCCAACGGTCCAATGACTTTGCTTTTCTTCTTTTTATTTTTTTGGCAGGGACGATACATACAACATTGCCACAAAAAGGGAAAATGTGATGCATATAAGACGTGTAGTTTAAGCTAATTTGCAGTCTACAATAAAAAGATGCAATGACACAAATACAGTAAATAATACAATAAGTAAATAAGCCCAGTTGCAGTTGTCAATTACTGATAAACAACATAAACATAAGTTCAAATTAAACATTAAATATTAGTAAATTGCTGTTATGTTGACAATAACTTAATGTTCACACTTCTGCTGCTGCTGCTTGAGCTTGTACTTTGAACCGATAGGGATGATTGACCAAACGTTCTCCTGCATCTTGGAATTTGACAGTTCTGTTTGGTTTTGCTCCTTGTCATTGTCCTGGAGCTGTCTGTCTTTTTTAAGATCTGAGCCAGTCCATTTAAACACTTAAAAACAACTTTTAGGAAGGAGAACTTTATAAAATTGGAGAGAGTCAACAAATTATATTTTTCAAAGATTTTGGAGTGGTGCCATTTTTGTGGTTTCTGATCTAAAATGTCAAAGTGAAGACAGAGGTCTAGTAACCGAGTCAGTAGCTTGGCCCCAGGCAGCAATGCAGTAGGACGAATGTGAAAGAACCAAGGCATGCAGATATAAATAAGCTGCCTTAAAAGAGAGACATGACCTGATAAGTCTAAAGCAGTTCAGACTGTTTTTTACAGTTATGGATAGCTTCTTTACATGTGCGTCAAACTTAAGTTGTGGATCTAAAGTTGTACATAAATATTTAAACTCATTTACCAACTCAATTTCTTTAGGATCAATAGTGATGTGAAATTTCTCAAGGACTTACTGTCTTATTGAAAAGCGCATGGATACTGTTTTTTGTAATTAAGTGTTGTGACTCCTTTGTAGCCTTTCTGAGACAGTAACCACCCGTCTGCTTAAGAAGCCTGACAGGGATTCTTTGCTAAAACATAAAACATAAGCATCATCAGCGTACATCTGGCATTCAGTATCCTTACAGATAGTAGACAGATCATTAAACATATAAGCAAACAAAGAATAGGACCTAAAATTGATCCCTGGGGCAGACCAGTCTTACTGTTCAGAGGAGATGTTTTCACATTCTGTAATCGAACACACTGTTGTCGATAAGCCAACTAACAGCAAGAGCAGAAACATTAAATTGATGTCTTAATTTACTGACAAGTATCTCATGACTTACAGTGTCAAAGGCTTTCTTCAAGTCCAAAAACACTGCACCAACCAAATTTCCACTGTTAAGTGAACATTTTATTCTCTCAATGTGAAATGACACAGTGCCATCTCAGTTGAACATTTTTTGCGAAATGTGCTTTTGGATCAAGCACAATGATTGGATAGTGTCACTTTCACAGGTGACCATTTTTTGGTCAACTGGCCACGAGAGTAGAGAATTTCAGGAAATATAGTAAAAGATGTTTCATAAAACGATCCCCTACCTAACCTTTAAACGAAATTCTGAAATGTTGACAAAACTGAAAAATGAATGCAGTTGCATAAAGTCGTGTTATGTGACAGAGTCATGTTTTCTTCACCCACAATAATAAATCTCTCATTTTGACAGGTTCATTTCTATTTCTGCAACCACTCTAGCTGTCACTATCTGTGGTCAGAGACGTGGACGTCTGTATCAAATCGCTGCAGTGCAAGTCCTTTATGCGTGGAGACAACCGTGTCTCAGGGATTTCTGGGTGGTCATTGTCCATGATTTCAACTTCAGGATAACCCATGCAACTTTTGATTATATCTAATATCTGGTTGATTTTAAGGTTCTTTTATTAGTTTATAAATGTCTTAATGTTCTTGGGCCTTCTTATTAATTGGACCTTCTTTTTAAGTATGAGCCCTCGTGGACCCTGAGGTCCTCAGGTACCGGCCTTTTGATTGCTCCTAAAGTCAGGACTAAAACCTATGGCGAGGCCTCGTTTCATCATGACGGCCCCAGACTTTGGAACAGCCTACCTGAGGACCTCAGGGCTGCAGAGACTGTTGATATTTTTAAAAAGAAACTCAAGACCTACCTTTTTAACTTGGCTTATAGCTGAATATTATTTTTTTTATTTATTCATTCATTCATTTATTTATTTACTTACTCATTTATTTGAACTGTTATTTATTTATTCTGTTTGCTCACTTATTAGTTTATTTTAACATAGTACTTTAATTATATAGTCATTCATTTATGTATTTATTTATTTCTTAGTTGCTCTTATTGGTTTTAAGTTTATTTGAAATTCTATCTACTTTTAACTCCAGTGTTCTCCTCATGGGGGTCCTCCACGTTGGTAAGCTGCACCTGTCCTGTGTTGTTGATCTCGGTGATTGTGGGTGGTTTAGCTCGCGACGTGGACTGATCCCCAAGATATCGTTTCCTTACCTGGTTCAGTGGTGCCAAGATGACAGTTTGTTCAAAATGGGGCCAAATGAGGTGGACGGAGGGAAGGGTTGTTATGTGTGCTGAGTTTGTGTGCCTATGAGAGAGAGAGACAGAGAGGATGACTGGGTGTGGGTGCTTTTTGAAATTAAAAATTTTTGAAATTTGAAACTATTGTTTTCCTCTTGCTCTTTATTCCGTATGTTTTTTGGCACTCAACTACTTCAGCATTTTTCAGCCGATTTCAACAAATTTGGTATCAAATTGTTCAGCTTCTTTAGAAGATTTGTGCTGTAACTTTTCAACTTAAAATATGTTCAACTTTTAAAAAAAATGAAGCTTTTTGTGATTTTTTTTTTTGTCTCATTGAAATGAATGGAGAATCGTTCAAATCCTTCATAAACCTTTAGCTCTTTCAAAGCTTACTACTTCATAGCTAGAGACACCATTCAAAGTTTAAACGGGTCTTGAAACTTTGAACTATAACATACTGAAGCTGTGTGTTGTTGTGATTTACTCTTTGAGAAATTGCTATTTAAGTTTTATGATTTTTTAAGAAAATCACAGATTTCTCTCTCCTCTCTGATGACATCATTATACACTCTAGCTGCAGGGGGAGATAGAAAAAAAGAGTTTCAACTGTTTCATTTGTATTTCACGTCTGCAACTTTTGTTCAACCTACATAAATTATACATCAAAATGTAAGTAATTTTGTCCTCTTCAGGAAATGTAATTGTGGAATCTGTATTCCGTGTAGAATTTGAGTTAGGACCCTCAGAGTCTGAGAAACCTGACAAATTCTCTTATTCTTTAGAATGGGACGTGTGTAAAATCTTTTTTTTTTTTTTACTTCTGAAATGACCACTATTTTTAAATTGCTCACATTTGAGGAAAAAAGTGGACATTTTGGGACAAAAGTGGACATTTCAGGGAAAAATCCCATGCTTGGGGACAAATATTCAGCTTTGGGGACAAAAATGGGAGAGGGAGACTGTTTTATTTCTCCTCTTTTTTTCTTACATTTTCTTTCCTGGCTTCATATGCTTCAATATATTTGAACTTGTCTTTTTTTAGCTAATTTTTTCTAATTTAGCTTACTTTTTGTACTTTCTTCAGCATTATCTGCTGAATTAAAATAATTCTTCTTTTATGTCTTTAGATGGGTTAAATGGTCTTCAGCTGTTAGTTTTGCTCTTTTACAAATCACTCAAATATTCATATTTAAATATTGTTTTTGAACTAGCATCCAACTAGCATTCAACATTTTTCAACTGATTTCGACAAGTTTGGTATCAAATTGTTCAGCTTTTAAGCCTCTTTTAAAAATTCAAATCCTTTTTCATGTTATACTTTCTTCATCTAATATTTGTCTTAAGATTTCTTCAACTAATGTTTGACTTTTTTTTTTTTAGCTTTAGCTTAGCATTTTTAGCTATTTCTTTTCAGATTCAAACACTTCAGCTAATACTCTAATTTTAGCTTTTTTTTCAACTTTAAACACTTCAGCTATTTCTCTCATTTTCAGCCTTTTTTCCCACAAAGCTTCAGACTTTTCTTAAGATAATTTTTCAACTTTCCTCAGCATTTTCTGGTGATTTATTCAGCAGATAGGCATTCTCACTGCTGTTTCGCAGGAACAGCATTTTTCTAGTTAATATTATTTCCACAAAGATGATCATTTAATTGATTTGGAACAATTTTCTCGAGAATGTTAAAGATAAAAGGAAGGTTGGAAATAGGCCTGTAGTTAGTTATATTGTTTTTTGGTTCAACAGCAGACACCGAGATGATAAAACTGATCAAAGATTGTACAAAACATTAAAAAAAAACATTCAAGCTGTTCAGCAAATCTTATCAGTCACTGATCTGACATCTCAATCTGATGGTTTAGTTCAGGTAGGAGGACGGTCCTTTTCACGTTAGAGATTCTCAGAGGAGCAATGGGTTCAGGAAATGACCTGATCCATTCTGGTTCTATTGAGATATCTTCAGTAAATAGCCTCATCCAAGTTGTCGTCGCTGTCTCCTCCAAAGTCCTCTCCGTTATCGAAGTAAGACATGATGTAATCTGTCTCCTAGAGCAGAGACAGCTCTGATCAAAAATCAATCATTTACAACGACACAGGTGGAGGCTCAGATAATCACTCACCTGAGTTTTAACCAGTACATAGTAAACTGCAGCATACCGTACTATATAGTATACTGTAGTATAGTGTAGCATGTAGTATAGTGGAATATATTATACTGTACTATAGAAGAGCGCAGTATACTACAGTATAATGTTGTGTATTATACTGTATTGTACTGTAGTATAATGTAGTGTATTATACTGCAGTATAGTGTGATATGCAGTATAGTGTAGTATATCATACTGTAGCATACTGTAATATGTAATATAGTGTAGTATATTATACTGTAGTATAGTGTCGTATGTACTGTATTATATTATACTGTACTATAGTGTAGTATGTAGTATAGTATGTAGTATACTGTTGCATACTGTACTATATTATTTGGCTCCACCAGGGAGAAATTTGTCTCGGAGGAAAGAGAAGTTGCAGCCCTAAAACATCAATACACACACACTAAACAATACAAACAGAGCCACATAAGATCAAACACATACAATGACAATGTACATCAAATTTTTAAAAAAGAAGAAAGAATAGGAACAGACACACTGGGTGCTCCCACTTGGTCCCTGGCTATCCACACCATACCCTCCTTCCACCCCACGTTACATCCAAAGCAAGCACATTCACTCTATAATACAATATGCTGCCATTCATCCTGACCTATACTAGATGCAGTCATGCATCTCCAACAACTTCCCTCACCCTCCCACTGCAATCACACTCACACCCTCTCTGCCACACATTCACCAACTATAGTGGAATCACATTAATTTCTGGTCGTTAAGGAGCTTAATAGATAAAGGAACAAAAGATTGCTTATAACGATTGTGCCTGCACAGAGGAAGCCTGTATCTCCTCCCTGCTCCTTATATTGTTGTATAGTGTTGTGTGTAGTATACTGATGCTTCTGTAATATGTACTATAGTGTACTATATTATACTGTAGTATAGAGTAGTACCTCTTCAAACTCCTCGTCATACTCCTCCTCTACCTCCTCGTCCTCCTGCTGCTGCTGCTGCTGCTGCTTCTCTTCTCCTTCCTCCTCAGAACTCTGCTGTTCCTCTTTCTTCTCCAGACTCTGACAGGAGACGCCAGTCATGGTTACCATGGAAACTACTTCAGACCAGAGCCAACTGCTCTGACCCAGACCAGTTCCTACCCTGTTCTGACCTGGCTGGTCTCACCTCCAGTTTCAGCAGAACCTCCTCCTTCTCTGTGACCTTCTTCTTCTTCTTCAGCTGTGCAGGCTGACCTCCACCTGACCTGAGGCACGACACACCTGCTGGAGTAATCAGAGTACAGGTGCAGTAATCAGAGTACTGCTTTCGTAATCAGGGTACAGCTGTGGTAATCACAGTACTTCTGGAGTAATCATAGTACTGGTGCAGTAATCAGAGTACTTCTAGAGTAATTAGAGTACTGCTGGAGTAATCAGAGTATTTCCACAGTAATCACAGTACTGCCGTAGTAATCAGGATACTGGTGCAATAATCAGAGTATTTTTGCAGTAATGAGTACTTCTACAGTAATCAGAGTATTTTGTAGTCATCAGATTACTGGTGGAGTAATCAGAGTGTGTACCTCCTCTGGGCATCTTCCTGACATGAACTTGCAGCTCTCTGGGAAATCTCCTCCAGTCTGAAACAACAACACAGTTTCAGGATCATCTGATCAGTTTCAGGATCCCTTGATCAGTTTCAGGATCGTCTAATCAGTTTCAGGATCATCTGATCAGTTTCAGGATCCCTTGATCAGTTTCAGGATTGTCTGATCAGTTTCAGGAATGTCTGATCAGTTTCAGGATCATCTAATCGGCTTCAGGATCCCCTGATCAGTTTTACAATCCTCTGATCAGTTTCAGGATTGTCTGATCAGTTTTAGGATCCTCTGATCAGTTTCAGGATTGTCTGATCAGTTTTAGGATCCCCTGATCAGTTTTAGAAACCTCTGATCAGTTTCAGGATTGTCTGATCAGTTTCAGGATTGTCTGATCAGTTTAAGGATCCTCTGATCAGTTTCAGGATTGTCTGATCAGTTTTAGGATCCCCTGATCAGTTTCAGGATCGTCTAATCAGTTTAAGGATCCTCTGATCAGTTTCAGGAATGTCTGACCAGTTTCAGGATCATCTAATCAGTTTCAGGATCCCCTCATCAGTTTTACAATCCTCTGATCAGTTTCAGGATCCTCTGATCAGTTTTAGAATTGTCTAGACTGCCTTCACCTTTGCCTTGGTTACCATGGTAACCTGGTATCTCACCTGGAGACCAATCCACGACGGCGTCAGTCTGCTCGCTGGTGTGGTACTTATCAGAGTAGCGCTCCACATCTGGAGAGGAAATTGATCGCTCATTGATTACTGACTGATCACTCACTGATCACTCATAGATAACTGACTAATCACTGACCACTCATTGATGACTGATTGATCACTGACTGATCATTTTGTGATCACAAATTGATTATTGATTGATCACTCAATGATCACTGAATGATTACTAATTGATCCCTGACCAAACATTCAGTGATCACTAATTGAGTTCTGACTGATCACAGATTGATCGTCGAATGATCATTGATTGATCACTGAGACCTCTGAGTGCTGTGGCTGGCTGGATGAAGAAGGGCAGCGTCTTCATTGCTGCTCTGAGATCCTGTTTGAGAGCCAGAAGATACTCCGCCTCCTCTCCACCTGCCAGGGGGAGGGGCTTCTGCTCCATCACCTGGAACATAAGAGCATCCAAAATGCACTGTGGTTCTAAAGAAGACGGATGATCTGAAGTTTGAGCACGTTCAGGTGTGAGGGGGCGGGGCTTACAGGAAACACAGGTGTCGGCTGCTGCACGGTCGGAAGCAGGAAGTCTCTGCTCAGACCCAATGAGTCCACGCTGAAGGTCAGAGTCCTGAGACCACGACCATGACCCGCCATTCCCTGGACCGCACCAGGACAGTATGGACTGGACCAGGACAGTCTGGACCAGAACCAGGACAGACCAGACTGGTCAGACTGGAACCTCAGGAGCTGGTTCAGGATGTTGTTAAAGCTGAAAGGCAAAGTTCAGACAGTCATGTGACTCAGACCTCCAGACTGCTCAGGTGTAGTTGAAGGTTAGGTTACCTGAGTTTGATCTGGACCTTCAGGAGGTGTCATGTGACCTGCCAACAGTCCTTGTCACCAGGTAACGGTTACGTCCACTAACATGTTGGTGTTCATTGACAACATGAGTCCACTGGAGTCCACCTGCATGAGGTCAGAGGTCAGATCTTTCATACAGAAGGTTAGAACATCTAGCTCATCAGAAAGTGCGTTTTTGTGATTGTAGTCTGAAGAAGGAAACTCTGGCTACACTCACACGAGACCACCTTCGTGTTTATATGTAAATGTGGCTGAATTGACCCCAAGACTGGAGGTCATTCAGCTCATTTTCATCAGCGTTCACGCAGTTTCAGAGACAAGAAAGAGCGATCACTCTTTTAGAATCTGATTAATACGACTTTCATGACAGCTGCAATGATAATGATAATGAACAACATGGCTGACAACATGGCTGCCGCAGTGTCTCTCGATGCAAACTCAGTGTGTACATACACCAACAAGGACATTACTAACCTCAAGACAGACACCCAGAAACTCTCTGATGAACTGAAATCCAAGACTGAAATGCTGAATTCAATTCTGGACTTGGCCCACCAACAGTCCGCATATCGCCTCATTGAGAGCAGCTCTAAAGGACACGGTTCCTTGGGATCCTGACATCTCTACCCGGCCTTCCTTGAGCTCAACACCAAAACAAGAACTTTGGTCTGAAGTGGTCTGCCGTAGGAAGGGACCTCGCCCTCTTCAACCGCTTCGAGCCTCTGTCGGCGCTCACGTCGGACAGGGTCCTGGCCGCTCCACCACCCAGCTATGGCCCTGTAGCCGCCGCAACTCAGGGCTGGGAGCCGACCAGTGCCCGGCCGGTCACTGCTTCTGCTCACGCCAAGAGACAGGCTCCACGCTCACCATCATCCTCAGCAAAACGTCAGCAGCTTCTCAGAGACACAGTGAGTGAACACACTGGGACTCGTAGTCGTTCGGACTGGGAGCGTGGTCCCGGTCCACGGTACGTAACCTGCAGTCACTGCTGCTGCTGGTGTCTCCGCTGTGAGGACCACCACCTTTCCTCCAGCGGCCGCTGCTGCGGGAACCTCCGTCTCGCCTCCCGTCACCGCTGCTGCCTTCTGCCACCCCTGGACTGAGGACCCGACATGCTCTGCCGGCCGGGTCTACCTACAGCAGACGTACCCCGGATGCATTCATAGTGGGAACATCTATGGTCAGATACATCCATGTAAACAGGTGCCGCACTTTCTGTTACCCAGGTGCATTAGTCAATGACATCACCAACTCCACCCATAAACTTTCAAAAGATGA
>JBAMYA010064498.1:0-26990 GCA_037176975.1 Arrhamphus sclerolepis | reverse complement strand
ATCCATCCATTATCTATACCCACTATTTCCTATGCAGGGTCACGGGGGTCTGCTGGAGCCTATCCCAGCTCACTTTGAGCGAAAGGCAGGGGTAAATACTCATCAGGATGCAAACTAAAATGCCACAAAGACACAAAAGTATTTTCCAGTTTTCTAGCTCACAGCACAAAAAACAATGATCACACAGAATGTTCCTCATTTCCTTTTCACTAGATCTGAGTGTGAGAGACCAGTATGAAATGAGATAAAGAAGAAAAAAATGTGCCAGTGTTTCGCTTTAAAGACCTAATGTGCACTTCCAGCAGATGAGAGAGTTGGAACAAAAGCCTGAAAAAGCTGTGTTCCTCTTGTCAAAGAGCCCCACATTTTAATGAAAAAGCAATGCAGACGATGAACTGTGGTAACAGCTAAAATGCATTTCCATTAAGAGCTTTTTACTTGCGAAATTTATGTATGAAGGAAAAAGAAGAGATGGACAGAAAGAATACAGAAATAGCGCTAAAGGACACATCCTGTGTATATTTTTTTAAGACATGTAAAATGCACGTGTTTCACCGTGCTGGTGCATTTAATCCTAAAGTCCTGACAGTGGTTCATTTCTTAAGCCTATCCACTCACTGTAACCCCCAAAACCAGAATAACAAGATTTACTTCCATCAGAGTGGTTTTATCACGATTCAAACTATATTACAGACAGATTAGAGAGAGGCAAGAGGACTGAGCCATAAATGTTCTCCGTGGGCAGGGAGGTGACATCGACTACAAAGGTTTGCTTTGGCCAAACAAAAAAAAACATTTAAAAAAATCACCTCTTGACCAAAAACCTTTGGCAGTGATATTGTTTTTTTTTTTTTAAAAAACATTGCTTTTCCACTATTAATAGATCATGTATTTTCTAATTTCCTCTTTCCATTTTTTTTTTCCATGGTAAGATGAAGAACATTTTTACAGGCCCTTCATGAGTTTCAGAAGTTTTTATTGGCAGATTTATTGAAAGAGTTACGTTCTACAGTAACAACCCTTCTTCGAAACTTGGACTAATTCTGGGGAAAATCCTGGCGCTAACCTGGGGTATCAGTGCTCTCATTTCAGTTGCTCTCAGTTCAGAATTTTCTCACTTTGTGAAGATTGACCACAGGTTTTCAGTGGGATTAGTCTGGGGAATGCCCTGGCCACCGTTCCATATTTTTAGTGCTTTGACCTCTGAACCATTTCAGGTAAGTTTCCATTTACAACATCAGCAGTACAACCTAGGACGCAGGAGTAGGGCTCACCTCCCCCTTTTTCAACCATTTAGTCATCATTACACTTATTGGTGGTTATACAACAGTTTCATGGTTTGCCATCTGCCAGATTAAAAGAAAAAAGATGATGGAAAAAGAAGAAAAGGGAAGGAAACCAAACTTGAAGGAAGAGATCATTGTGTAAGTAAAACTACAAGTTCATGGAGTGCTGCTGGGTGAAAAAAGTGGAAAAAAGTATACGTCAGGTGCTCCTCGGCATGGGGATCAAAAGAGATAGAAAAATAAAGAAAAACCGAGGCACTCAAGAAGTTTGAAAAATATTTAAAAAGCCTTAAATAAGTCATGGCTTTACAAAAATTAAAAAATGCCAACATGTTTCGGCCAAGTAGGAATTCTAAAGGCAAATAACAGAGAGCAAAGGGGTTTCCTTCAAACACTAAAGACAACAAAAAAAAAGAAAGAAAAAAGCAGGAGTTCTGAAGTATGATGAGAAAAAAAAAGTGTTAAAGGAAAAGAAAGAAAAAAGAAAAAACACATAGATTGAATGTTTAAAGAAGTGAGATATATTAAATGAGAAAAATATGTAACCTAAGAAAAATATAGTAAAATCTAAAGTAAACAACATATCACAAAATGAAACCTTCAAAATCTCTCACAAAAACTCGTAGTAAAAAAAAGAAGAAAAAAATGGAAAAAGCAAGAAGAGAAATACACTGTAAATCTTAAGTGCAGTGTGTTTTGATTTGTGTGATTCTGTTTGATATGACTATGTCTACATTTAGTGAGCACTCAGATGAGCATATTTCTATAAAAGGGGTTTTACTAGACTGGACTTTCAAATCTGCCCAAAATGTTTCAAGAGGAACTCATTCTCCTGTTTGCTTCTGTGTTAGACAGCATTTGGCAACTTTTCCTCCTAACAGACTCATTCTCTTAAAGTTTATCTCCTCCAATCTGATAAATCTTACAGCCGTCATTTAAACTGCTTATGCCCTTGGCTACTTTTCTCAGATTCATTCAGCAACAGTGTCACAAATGCAAAGCCAGTCTGAGCAACCTTGAGCTCTGGGGATCATAGAAACTGAAACATAGAAAATTCAGAAGTATGGTTAGACCGCCATTATCCTCATCTCCCAGCCAAAGGGATATTTAAAATATTCAATACTTTTTTCTTCTTCTAATCCAAAACTGTGAATGAGGGAGTTCATGGCAGCTTCTTGGTGATAATTATACTTTTGTCTTTCATTTGTTTTATTTATTTTTCAATCAGGCACATCAATGCTGCATCAGTTTTAGTCATATTCCTCTAAAGCCTCCATGAAGGATGTGCATTGCTTGGAAAATGATTAAAAACTTATTTGACAATGTTTTTTTTCTACAGATTACAGCCAGATCCATAACAGGAGGCTCCGGGGCGGATGAAGTTGAAGACTGTTCAATTAGCTGTCCGTAGCTTTAGGAAAAAATGAAAAATAGACCAAAAAAAAAAACTACACACCCTATTGGAGAGCAAAAGTAAAAGCCAAAAGTTTATACTCATTAAAACTGATGATGGTATCATCACTTTTAAGACCAGTAGTGAGACTCAGCAGTGTCTTCCTCCTCTGGTTTACACAGTCTGCTTTTAAGCTACATAGTAGATAGATAGATGGATGGATGGATGGATAGATGGATAGATGGATAGATAGAACTTTATTAATCCCTGAAGGGAAATTCAAAGTGAGTACGCTTGTAGAAATCTGAAATTCAAATTAATTTCAAAAGGAGTGAGCAGCGGTATTTTTGTTCCAGGTTTTTACACAACCACCTTTGTCTCATCCATGACACTTATTATAATGAGTAGTGAACCATATTTTGTGCCGGAAATTACAGTTCTTATAATTAGATTATTTTCTGTAACAAAGCTCTTTATTATTATTTCTTTATTTGAACTAATGGTACTTGCAAATTTGTGATTTCACCTTTAAGGAAATTTCCTTAACTTTTATCACATGCATTTTTTTTTATAGCTAAATAATGGCTGAATGATAAAACATTTGAATTTTTAAGCAATAGGACCAGTAAGTTAGTTAATTTGTTCATGCTCCCTTTCAGGAAAGTAATTTTTGCAGATCCTGTACATGCAATGCCTTACATTATAAGAAGGTGGAGTAACTGAAATAAATCAAGTAGAGCAGTGATAGAATGCTCACCTGTCTGCTTGAAATCTTACTAAAGTTAGACGAGGCTCAGAGCAAGGACCTCAAATGAGTCGCGATGATAAAACACTTGAATTTTGGTGGCTGTGCTCTGATCTAATAAATACCCGAATTGCAAATATATACGTGGTCAGAAAGACAGATTGAAAAAAAGGGTGTGGGTTACACCTACATATCCTTCCTCTAACCTCTTTCATAAGACTTCTCTCTTCTTACTTTTGTATCACTTTTAGATGCACTGAGGTGACTGAAAGATCCTCTGTGATTACAGTTGGTGAGTAATGCCAGAAAGCACACATTAATGAAATGAAAACCACCCTAAATGCATGTGGCCATTTTGTTTTGTTTTTAATTCAGTGCCTGAAGCTCTAAATTAATCAAAAGTCAGTAAACATGTGTGTACTTTGCATAAAGATGAAGCTTCATGAATGACCAATGAATCGATGTTTAGCATTCAGCGTGCCTTGCTTCCAGTCACACAGACCTCACACCCTCCCCTGACAGCTTCTCTGTCACACCTCTTCAGTCTAATGACCTTAGTCATGGACCTTAATGCAGCCCAACTATCAACTGGCCTCACCAGAGGAAACACTGCAATCCCCTCTACTTACCCTTGTCTAAGTGCCTGGTTCAGATGAAGAGGCAGCCGGAGAGACATAAACTTGCAGATCCAGATGCTCACAATCGTTGAGTCCTGAAGGTTTGTGTGGGCCGGTTAAGTAAGATATGGGACCTCTTCAACCTGGGCCTGAGTCAGGACAGGATTCCAGTGGTGTAGAACATATTCTGTCTGCATCTGCCCTTAATGACTATAGACTAGTTGGCCAAACATTAAACATTGCAAAATGCCAGAGGCTGTTTTTGGCTAGTAAAAAAGAAGATGCTATCTGCGTTAGCAAGTCTACTCTCTTGCATCTCAAGTGTTTTAAACATGGTTCAGTCCTCACTAGCATATGGAAAAACACAGATACCTTTCGAGTTGCATGGATAATTGGCTAACTCACATATAGACCAAAGTTTGTGAAATTAAGGGGTGTGTCTTAGAAGGTGGTCGACGGCACAGGAGCACTGTAGGAGACGTCAGCACACCCACAAAAATAGACAGACTCTGCTGAGCCTGAGTACAGACAACTGGTTGGCTGCATCTTTATTAAAGTGTGGACAAAGATGATTGTGAGGACCAGGATTGAACCAAAAGTCTATTTCCATCCTGAAAGAAAAGGTGAAGTCAGCGTAGCACTGCAGAAACCTGAATGTATGAAGTATTTACTTGGACAAGATGTTTCATGTTTTTGATAAGTCATGTGGTGCAGAATCCAGTCTGACCAGTGTTGCCAACTCCTCAGTAAGGAAAATCACTATTGGCTGTCCTAAAAGTCACTGGAAGTTGCTAAATGACCTTATCGCCTAATTTGCAAAATTGGTCATGTTTATGTAATTGTAACCAGCGCTGTAGGAGAGAGATATAACATTGTGGAGGAGACATAAAGTGAGTAAAAAAAAACACCCTAAAACATTTAGAACTACAAATTAAATTTCTTGTAGCAATTATTCCATCCATCCATTATCTGCTATGTCCTGTGCAGGGTCACGGGGGCCTACTGGAGCCTATCCCAGCCCACTTCGGGTGAAAGGCAGGGGTACACCCCGGACAGGTTGCCAGTCCATCACAGTGTAGCAATTATTGTCTTTTTTTGTTTTGTTTTTTTTAAATGTCACAATTCCAACCCTCCTTTATCCAGGCTTGGGACCGGCAAAAGTGACCTGAAATAGGCACTGTAGCGGAGTTACTTTTTCTTATCTGTGTTTTTAAGTAGCCTAGTTTTAAACCTTGTGATCCACAAAATGTAACAGTAAAATAACATTTTTAACTACCATAACGTTGTTAACAAACTACATTAACAATCTAAATGGACCAAAAAGAGACAATAGAAAAAACAATGGCAATATGAAAAAATATGGGAACTAGTCTGGTCCTAATTCAGGCTAATTGTTTGTTTTTATGTTTTGTTTTGTTTTGTTTTTCAGACATCCCTCCACACACACACACTGTGCTGGTTCACAGAAAGAGTGGGTCATTCTCATTTTGGTCAAGATTCTCCAGCAGGTTCAGCAACTGTCGCACTTGACTTAAGGCAGGCTGCGTTACAGTCCGGGGCTACGGCGGGAGCAGCAGCTACGCTCAAGCCCAATTCATATGCAGTTTGGATGCGTAGGAGTGAACATCTGCTCTGACAGCAGCTGGGGGCGACTGCTGCGTGAGGACTATCCGCCACCTGTGAGCACTTTGGCACGGGTGAGGTGCCCATGGCGGCACCTGCTGCCTGTTGAGAGTAAGAACGATACGTGCTTTCATGCCAAACAGTCGTCATAAATCTCCAATAACATCAGAAAAAGTCGCCAGATTTGTTGCTAGTCACTTTTTAGAAAAAAAGTCGCTAAGGGACTAAATATAGCGACAAAGTCGCTAAGTTGGCAACACTGAGTCTGATATGTTGGGGATTCAGCATCAGAGCCAGTAAGTCAAACTAAACAAACTGGGAAAAAAAACAAAAAACAAAAGAACTTTCTCTGTGCTGGGACCTGCTCTAGAGCCTCCGGAGCTCATTGTGAAAGAAGACTGTTGGATAAAAGTCAAAAGAACAAACAACACAATGTATTAATCTCACCTTCTACATAACATTCTGACAAAACAATGAAATGTCTTCAGTTAGAAGTTTCTCTCCGTGTCATGCTGTCATTTCAATACAGATTATTTTAGGCCATAGTAATAAACTTATTAAAGGAGTCCCTCTTTTAAAATATGTTCTTTTAGGTGAAATGCAGAATCTATCTACCTTGTTGAATTTTTTTTTCATTTTGTTATTATATTTTTTTCTTTTGGATATGTATAGAGGAGTGATAATGAATATATGGGCACAAGGATGATGAGGTTGGAATTGCCAGGCAGGAGGCCTAGAGGAAGACCAAAGCAGGGATTTATGGATCTAGTGAAAGAGGACATGAAGATGGTTTATGTGAGAGAAGAAGCTGCAGAGGATAGAATTAGATGGAGACAAATGATTTGCTGTGGTGACCCCTGAGGGGAACTACCAAAAGGAAAAGACGAAGAAGGAAAGAAGATTATACTTTTTCATTTCAATGACATAATCTATGCTAACTTTCCATTGGCATTCTGATCAAAATGGTATCAAGCTACAAAACGAAACTACGACCACAAATCAGAAACCGCTCATAGCCATGAGCCCACATCTTGTTAACAGTGATGATCCTTGATGATCCTTGATGATCCTCTTCTAGGAGCCTTTTATTAAAAGCTGGCAGACAGGAAAGTGAGGTAGAGCGAGAGGGGGACACAAAGCAAAAGGACACAGGCCAGAGGCCTCATTTTTTAAATGCTGTGCGCTCACAAAACAGGGCCTGAAAGTCACTCTCCACGCAAAGTTCAGGATTTATATAAAATAACTTGAAGGAAGAAGGTGCGTACTTCTACGCCAAGCTTGTAAGCACAGTTTGAAGATGGGGGAAACAGTGAAGCAGATGGTGAGGTGGTGAATTGAAGCTACATTCATATTCTAAATTTGACTTTAGTTCATATTAGACTTATAGATCCTGCTAATCATAAACAGCCAAACCTGCAGTATCATAGGTGTGTTCCTGCAGTGATCCATGACTATTCCATAAATAGTGCATTCATGTATCATCCTTCCATAGTCAAATTGTATTCTAGAGTGGTGGATAGCAATGATTGATGCATTCATTGTGACAATGTGTTCATCAATCAGTCTAATCAGAGTAAATAAACAGTTTGAAGGTGCTCCTGGGTAATGCTGCATATATGTGCTGGCACTCTTGGAGGATTAATGAATCAGGATGGAAAGAGTTTTTAGGGACTACCAAGATTTCCTGGCCCCTGATGATGACTGGTTAGTACATAGTACTTTTGGATTTTTGTGCTGAACTGGGTCTGGCATTAGACGGACCCACTGGAACTTCAGTCGCTCCATACTGGGGCACGTTGACCCCTCTTGGGTTTATTAACCGTTTGATATGATTAATAATATATCATGTTAAATTGAAGGCATTTTTAACATGATTAATGAAACATCCAGTTTCCTTACAGTGTGGGAGAACAACAACATTAAAAGACAGTTTACAGCAGTGTTTGGTATCATAACTGTAATAGCTGCAGTTGACTGAAGTAACATTACTATAAGAGCTCTGAGTGAAGATGAATTTGTCTGCATGAACCGTATAAATGTGCATTTGATCAATGTACAAGTCATTTGCTACTCAATCTTGGCTCTGGCAAATTTAGCAGCAGGTGGCCTGACTCAACACAGATAACAGACAGGCAGGTGCATGTGTGTGATGTCTGACTGATTTATATGCAGAAAGCATTCATGAGATCCTTTGCATTGACCATTTATGGTAGAATGTTGGTAACTAAGGGCAGAACATACAGTAAATCTACCTGCACAAACTTCCAGGTGGTTGGTGATTTATAAAGACAAACCGCTTGCAAGTGTGTGTATGCACAGTTTTATAAATCAGGATTTATTTTGTGTCTGTGTGCACGGCATTTATGACTTTTAATAAGAATCCTATACACAGTTTTATAAATGAGCATCCAGGACTTGAACCTATGACTGCTGCAGGACGACTATGAACTCTGTCAGCTGCTATTAAGATGCTAGATGTTAGGATGCAGATAAATGTTAATGTTGAGTGGTAAGAAGAGGAGGTTTCCAAATGTTGGATGAGCATGAGTAAAGGTGTGCTATGGAATGGCTTCAATACTTTAGAAGCATATAGTGACCAAATTGAAATCAAGATCACTGATAATTCTTCACAGACAGGGCACACAGAGATATTTTGCCCTTGCTTATGGTCTGTTTTATAGTGTTAATGAAAGTGTGGTTAAAAGATGTGAAATGTTTAACTCTGCCACCTAACATCAAGAGGGTTCCTGGTTGCAAGCTCTTTCTGTGTGGAATTCTCCCTGTTTTTCATTTAATCATAGTCTGACCTCTTCCGTTATTCCCACAGTTGTTGATTTTAAATTAAATAATCACTTGGACTGAGTGTTCTTTGTCTCATTTAACTCTGTATGGCCCTGTGATGAACTGACGGTCTTGTCAGGAATACCTCACCTCCTGTTCCATCTCTTCACTTACCGTCTTCATTTTAGAAGTAAAGTTTCCCCAACAATCCTACTGACAAACAGATGGACAGGTAGCACTTAAAACCTGCTTCTCCCTTCAGGAAGGAATGCAAAAGACAGCATCTGTGACAGTAAAAAGGTGTAAGTACTGTCATAAAGGAATAGGTGTATAATCTAAAGCATCTAATGTCTCTGTCAAGTTCACAGCTCCTAAATTATTCATTATTTTGCTACAGGCACTGCCCTAAGCACTTTATACAAACTAGTAAAGAGCACATATTTTTGAACATTAATGAAATCGCTAAGTACAACATTTAATTTCATTACCTCCTGGGTTCGCATCAGAAATACAGACAAAAATGTAATTTGTACTCGTCACGTTTGCGTAGCTATACATTGTTACAGCAGTGCCACCATATATACATCCAGTTAAAAGTTATAGAACACCCCAAGTCTTCCAGTTTTTTTCTTTTTAGTAATTTTAGAAAAGTTTAAGTCCAAAACCAAAAAACAGAAAACAAAAACAAACAAATGAAAAGTATTATACAAAAGTTTTTTCAGGCAACAAAGCAAAGCAACCTATAAGTGACACACATTTATGGGAACTTCTTCAACAACGTTGGGAAGAACTTTCAGAAGAATATCTGATGACCAAAGGTGGCTACTTTGAGTCAAACGCTGGTTTATAAATTGATTCCAGGATTTCTTTTTTTTTCTTTGTTTTCAGCCATCTATTCATTTCATGCTTTTATTTCAGAGTACAGTGACACATTAAATTGCATAAACTTCAATAAAAAAGTGGAAAAATTGTGGTGTTGTGACACCCCATATTATTAGGCTATATGTACACACACATATATGTATATAGTTTGGAATCCATTTTTTTCATACTGTATCCATTTTTTACTAAGTAAAAATAAATATTTCTGTCTTGTCTTAATTTAATTGAAGGAAGCTTGATTGCATATAGCCATCAATCATCCAAGTAATGACTGATAGTCTTACTTATTTGGTGAATAAAGCAAAGTAAATCTGAGTGTCATCTGCATATGTCAACATTACTTCCATGACCTGAACTAGATGAAGTATGTAGAGGTTGACTAACAGTGGTCCAAGAATTGACCCTTGAGGTACTCCACAGGTCATGGGAATAAGCTCAGATTTATGCTCACCCATGGAGATAACAAAGCTCCTGCCTTCAAGACATGATCTGAACCAACTGAGAACCGGACCTGTAACCCAATTTTCCAGGTTGTCAAAAAAGGATTTTGTCCAGAGCAAGAAAGGCTGAACTATAAGGTACATCAGCATCAGAATGGATGTGTGGTGGTGGGGTAGGGTTTACTTCAGCTGTAGCAGAGAAATGACGTGGTATCTCAGGGATGAGGGACTGACTGCCCTGCGCCTAGAGATGACTAGCGCCTAGAGATGACTTGTCGTAAATAGGCGCTATATAAATAAATTGAATTGAATTGAATTGAATTGACTGGCACACCTGTGCAAAATGGCTGTTTTAAGCTCCCTCCTATAGACATGCAGCACATTGGCTCCAGGGTCTGCCAGGACTGCTGTTGACACTATTGAAAACAATCGTAATAAAGTCATGAAAGCCCATATGTTGCTGTATGTCTATGCTTGCTGCTTGTGGCCACAGAGTAGTAAAGTTGCTACAGGATATCTTACCTGAATCAGAGTTCAGATAATTATTATTTAAGACCTTGATCAGTGCCAACTCAGTACTGTGATTTTGTCTGAAGCCAGACTGAAATTTGTCTAAAAGACAAATCATTTTCATTTAAAGAAGTTGTTCAGATGAATCAATGCATCTTTCACAAAAATATTTCCAATAAAGGGAATATTTGAGATTGTCCTGTAATTGTTTAATACTGAAGGATCCAGGCTTCTGTTCTTCGGCAGGGCTTTGACAAGTTCAATTTTGAGAGATCTGGGAAAACGTGCCTGATAAGTGCAATGCGACAATGTGACAATTTTTAGCACATCTTTTTTCTAGAGAAGCAAAAACTGTTTTTGAAAAGGCTGGTTAGAAAAGTGCATGTTGACAGCATGTTGACAAACTTAGATTTTTAATCTCTTCCAGGGTTTTTAATCACAGATTGGACAAAATATTGACAACCTGATCAAACTGTTGCTGTGTCGCTGCACTTCTCTAAGATGTCCAGTGTTCAGTGTTGATGTTTTCATGGTAATTCTAATGTATTTGCTGTTTACATAAAAAAAAAAAAAAAAGATGCAAACTCATTGCACTTGTTCTGAGACATGAAATGAGGAGCTGATTATGTTTGTTTCTCAACAGTGGCAAAAAGCTGCCAATTGTTGTTATTCTTACTGATAATGTTAGAAAAGCAGTCTTGTCCAGCCTTTTTTAGAATAATATTTGATTTGTTAATGAATGTGTAATTTACTTTGCATTCAGCTCTCCTGCCTTCTCTCGTCTGACTTTTCTCCATGGTGCTTTCTGCCTGACATGGAAATATATTTTACCTTCTGAGATGCATTAACATCAGTAATTTTAAGTGTTTCACATTCAAAATGATCAAAAATCAATAGACTCAGACGTTGGGCTCGCTGCTGTAGACAGGACTTCCATGAAAAGGTAAGCAGTCTATTCATTTATAAACGTTTCCTCACAGAAACTGACTGTTTGGGTGACTGGAGAAATTGACATTACCAAGAACACACAGACCTGGAAAGGCCGACATAGTTTTTACAAGACCGGAGGTGCACATAGGGGAACAGCCCTGCTAATTACCATACCCAGCATGTGCCCTTGTTTATGTGTGGCCTCTTTCAAAAAAGAAACATGCAACTCTTTTCTAAAGGAAACTGTAATTCTGAAGCACATCCTTAAACATCTCTGTCAAATGCCTGAAATGACAAGGGGTCCCCAAACATACTTTTCATCTTTGATGACTTTTTTTTTTTGAATCTCTGGGAAACAGCTTAATGTTGAAACAAAGTGTGTAGCACAATAGAGCACCCTTTTGTTTATGCATCTGCAGTTTCAGATGGCAAACATTTCTTGCAGACTGCTTGCATCATCATTTCACTCAAAATAGATCCTGGGCTTTGATACAGTATCGTGTCAAGTGCGTGCTCAGAATGAAAGCTATCGTATGTCATTTTATTCTTGCGAAAGTCAGGATAGTGACGATAATGATTAGGATGCTGTTGTGTGATGTAGAACATGTTCTCAGCCTTCACTTACCTTCACAGTTGTAGAACCTAAAGCAATGTAATGATTTGTGATAGCTAAATCAAACTGTCTCATGTTGTATTCTGGATATGAATAATGATAAATATTCTGACAGAAGCCTAGATTTTAACCACTTTTTATTGTATGTCATTAGAGATTTCCTTTGTACAGACATGGTTCATATCAACAAATGCTTCATATGAACAGTAAATTAAAATGTTTGAATTTCTGTGATCAATCAACATAGCATAAATCCACAATTCCAACCTCATTTCATTAGCTAGATTCCAGATGTGGATACTGACTCCAAGTGGATTAATCTATGGCCTCACTTATTTTTTTATTCCAGCACTGTGAATGTTTAATGGATTTGGTTTATGGGTTCAATAAAGACATGAGGAATTATGTTTGTGCTTTATGAGCTTAAGCACACAGTTTATTATTGTGACTTACATGAAGATCAGAATACATTTTACGGCAAATGAATTCACAAAATAAGTTAATTCCAAAGGGTTCACTTACTATTCTACCACCACTGTATGAGAAGTAAAATAAAAGTGCAAAGCACAAATACCAGCTAAGTAAATAACAACATGTGATTATCTGAGCTGACTTCAGACTAAGGAAGGGATTTTTGCATATACTTTTACAAAACAAACAAAAAAAACAAACAAAAAAAGACAAAACCAACAGGTTTCCAAAATTGTAGCTTGAGACGCAGGAAAACAGGAAAGATGTGGAGAAGTGGTTTGTCTGATTGTGGGCTTCTCTCTGGGCATCTGGCAACGTGACCCAGAGTCAGGTCGGACACCATCTTACACAATGGTAACGTGTAACAGCGGGGACACACGCTGTAGCGTAGGTTACGATTTGTCTTGTTATAACTACCATTAAAATAATTTTAGAAACTTAAGTTCTGTTGTGTTGCTTCAACCTTCACCGCCTATATAGGGACCCAAAGTGCTAAAAACTGCAAAAGTTCCTTTGTGTTGCTTTAATGTGGCCTTTTCAGCATATTTCATGAAACATCCTGATTCATTACTTTAAACTGTCTTCAGTCACTTGCAGCAATTTGTATACAGAGATGTAGCTCACAAATGGTTCTTCATCAGATACCATTGACCCTAACTGACTGAGATTGGTGTAAGTCCAATTTAACCTGGTACAATTCATAAATATAAGGGCTTGTTGTTTCATTGTGTTTTATGCAGGCTTTGCTTTGCTACTGAAAATATTTTATGGTCTCTGGAACCTGGCCAAATCAATTTAAACAATCTATCCTCTTGGAGTACCATTGATTTTTGAGGCAGGCAGACATGTAGAGTTTAGTGATAACATCAACAATACACGTTACTTGATGATTTAAATTAGACTGTGGCTTCTTTCAATTCTTGCTCTAAAAGTAGTTAGATTTCACCTTCAAACAAACAATGAAGTCAAGGGCTAAACACAGAACAGAAAATATGGTATGTTATGCATCAGTTGTGTTTTGAAATTGATCAGAATCAGATTTCTTAGTGTATCACGATACAAAATACATAATGTTTAACATTTTTGTACAGCCTTGTGATAATGAAACATGGCAAGAATGTCTAGGGAACTTTAAAAAATGAAGGGAAAAATGAGAAAACTTTGTTGGATTTGAAATATAAAGCTTAGTAAAACAATTTTGTATCTGTCCTTTTAAATTCTTGTCTAAAGCTTGATTCTCACTGCTTTTGGTTTTATGTGATCGAAACCAATCTTTCTCTACCTAGGAAACCTTTTAACTATATCTAATAAAAAAAGATAAATCATGAAATTATATTACTTGGGCAAAACATTTAACAATTCAAATGCAAATTGGCTCAACTGGTCAAAGTTCAGACAGTCAGGCAATCAGAAATAAAATTTAACAAGATTGCTCATAGAAAAATACTGATGGAGAAGAACACAGGAATATATTTTGCAACTATTGGTCAAAATTCTTATTAAAGTCCCAGATTGATATGTTAATTGATCTCTTACAAATGTTTAATGCAGAGCAAGATATTCATGGGAATTTATGAGGAATATTCATGGATGCTATAAATATTTAAACAATTTAAATCACCTGCTTCAACTGGCTTGGGAGACTCCAGACCACACAATGTCTTTTTCTCCATTTGCAATGATACTACAATAGTTAGTTCTACTTAAAGTAAAACTGGATTTTGTTTTTGTTTTGTTTTTTTTCTTTATTCTTACTGAGTCATAATGTTGAGAGAAAAATGTAATATATTTTTTAATGCCACTTTCAAATTTTCAATCAAATGGC
This sequence comes from Arrhamphus sclerolepis, assembly GCA_037176975.1. NCBI lineage: Eukaryota > Metazoa > Chordata > Actinopteri > Beloniformes > Hemiramphidae > Arrhamphus > Arrhamphus sclerolepis. The sequence continues at coordinate 12,874 of JBAMYA010064498.1, read as the reverse complement.
AAAATATGAGGTTCATATGAAATTTTCATGTTTCAGTTGTAAGTGGAGTCACTGCATCCACATTATTCAAAGTGACAGGAAAACGTATGGTTTTGCTCCCTGAATTTTGTCTTTAAAAAATTAAAATAGAATAAATATACTTTCATAGTTCTGTCTTTCATCTGTGGAAATTTATGTACAGTCTTAAAAATGATTACAAAATCATTTAGGATAAGATCAGCATAACACTATAGGTTTTGGAAATGCGAGCAAAGATACAGATTATAAGTTTGTTTGATTGTTTGTTTGTTTTCCTCTGAGGCTGGACTAAATATTCTCTGGTAAGATTATCAAAGTTTAGGCTCCAACTTTATTTCATGAATGTTGGATGAGAATTTCATTGGGATCTCATGCCTTGGCTATAGGTTGGGAATGCCTCAGTACCTTCCCTGAAGAGGAGGAGGAGATGGACAGAGGGAGGGACATCTGGACATCTCTGCTGAGGCTGCTGCTGTCATGACCTGAATGTGGATGAGCTGAAGTTCATGGATGGATGGATAGATGTACATGCAGGTGTGGTTACTGTCGTGGTCTTGATTTTCATCATGATTTTGTCTTTTTCAGTTCTCCTGTTTTAAGTTTTAACCTTGTTTACTTGTACTAATTTGTTCCTTTTTTGGGTTTAGCTTTGTTTCCTGTTTTATTTTGAAAAAGAAAAACACTTTCCCTGGTGTATGGCTTCATCTGTCCTCCCGTATTTGTAATTGTTCACATCCATGTTATCCCTTGAGTGTCTGTTAATGTCTTTATATAGTCTTGACTCTCAGTAGCACGTTTGAATGTTAATAAAAAAGGACTTTTGTTTGAACTCTAATATTTAAAACTTCTAACTAAAGTGTTGTCTAATATCCCTCCATTTCCTAAAAACACTTGCACTCATTCTTTTTTCCCCTATAGCTTCATTTATTTTATTTATTTACAGTATTTTCAATTTGCCGTGGTCTTGCAAATTCCTCAGCTTCTCTTTACTCAATTTTCCTTTCATCTCATGTCTCTTTTTTCTCAACATCTTATCCCTTGCTTTCTCTCTGCTCTTTGAATTAACATAGAGAGCTGGAGGTGCATGTAGTCTTACGTATTGATCTATCCATTTTTAATGGACCCACGCTTCCTGGAGCAGGAACCATCTTATGCAGGTTTCGTTGGACCAGTGATGCTGTCAGGGCTTGTTGCCACTCTGTGCTTCTCAGAGAGAGAGCAGACGACCTTGGAAGTGCATTAAGAATGTTCCCAGGAGAGATACGCTTGTCCATCAGCTCTAGTCCCCCTTGACAATAAGTACACTGCCAGTTTTACTGGATGAATATAGAAAAATATGATTTTTTTTGGTTTTTTGGTATGTGTGTTTGCACACATATATCCAATGCATTTCAATGAGTCGTATTTCTCTATTTAAACACTGACCAATTTCTTATTGCCCGTTGTGAAGTTCTTCTTAGTAAATTAAGTTTTAACTTCTGCAGTATAGGTCAGAGTAATTAAAATGAAACTATTGAAGATATTCCCTGTTTTATTTGGTTTTGGGGTGTGCTGCTCAGGAAGGAATCAAAGATTCTGAGACAGATCAAAATTTTACTGACATGTTCATTTTAATTGAGCATAGTTAAGAAGAGACCATTACTATGCACCCAGGACCCCAAGATCACAGGGTGCCACTGGAGCATGAGTAAAGAAAAGGCTGAATTACAGACACACTGTAACACTCATTCAACACTCTCTCTTTTTCTCCCTCGATCTATTACCATATGTAACTATCCAGACTAGGAGCCTCATTTCAGTTTCTACTGTTCTCTCTGCACATCAGCTAATTTCTTCTTTGCGATAAAGGCAGTGTCACTAATGAACTAATGAAGGCCTCAGACGCCTAATGACCAATCAGAATACAGTCTGCCAAATTGGCAAGCAGCTTACTGCCCACGATTCAGGGAGAAGATATGAGGAAATCATTGGGGATGTCAAGACGGAAATGAGGACACATGAGATATGGTGAATTTATTGAGTAAAACTTAGACTATGTTGTAATACAGTAAATATTTATGGTTGCTGGGTTTAAAATGGACACACACTGCTTATTCAAATGTTTACACACTGTTAATACACCGCAATGCCCATATATAGCAATATATAGCAATTCAGTAGCAAAGGTATTACCCATATCGTGCTGTAACTTCGTACAGTACAAACTGCATATTTACAGTATGTACTACAGTCTGATGGTAAACATTGTCTGTAAGTTAAATTCTACAAAAGTAGTTTGCAGCATTTATTGTGGAGATATAGTGTGGTAGGCAAAGGTTCGGAGATTTGCGCAGACAGTCAAACATGCACAGTCAGAGGAGGCTGATCCATGCACACAATACAAACAAAAAGGCGCAAAAAAGTAGCTTACATGCGACATTTCTTCAACAAATATAGCCCCCATCTCATTGCTGGCTGCAATGAGCTGAGAGCTGTCCCTCTCTGACAATGTGTCAGATGGGCTTGTTCTTCTCCAGCTGCTGGCTTGCACATAGTGAGAAGGCAGCCTAATGAGATCAGTGGCATCCAATTCTACGAGGGTCAGCTCTCATTTCAAGCAATTCATATTTAATTGGTTTCAAATCTAATCTATTTCATAATGTGAGCTCTGGTCCTCATCTTGCCCTGAGCCAGCTGAGCGACACTGAACGATTCCTTTGATGTTGTTATTAACCTGAAATACACGGCGTCCGGAAAGTATTCACAGCCCTTCACTTTGTCCACATTTAATGTTACAGCCTTATTCCAAAATGGAATAAATTCATTTTCCCCTCAAAACTCTACACACAATACCCCATAATGACAATGCAACAAAAGTTTTTGTTTTTTGTTTTTTTTTTATCTTTGAAAATGTATTAAAAACAATAAAAGAAATCACATATACATAAGTATTCATAGCCTTTGTTATGAAGCTCAAATTTGAGCTCAGGTGAATCCTGTTTCCACTGATCATTCTTGAAACATTTAATTGAAGTCCACCTGTGGTAACTCCATTTGATGTAACATGATTTGGAAAGGCTCACACCTGTCTATACGACATTCCTCAGTTGACAGTGCATGTCAGAGCACAAACCAAGCATGAAGTCTAAGGAATTTCCTGCAGACGTCCGAGACAGAATTGTCTCAAGCCACAGATCTAGAGAAGAAAACTTTCTGCTGCTTTGAAGGTCCCAGTGAGCACAGATGCCTCCATCATCTGTAAATGGAACAAGTTTAGAACCACCAGAACTCTTCCTAGTGCTGGCTGGCCATCTAAACTGAGTGATGGGGAAGAAGGACCTTAGTCAGGGAGGTGACCAAGAACCAGATGGTCACTCTGTCAGAGATCCACCATTCCTCCGTGGAGAGAGAAGAACCTTCCAGGAGGACAACCATCTCTACAGCAATCCACCGATCAGGCCTGTATGGAAGCCCCTCCTTAGTAAAAGGCACATGGCAGCCCACCTGGAGTTTGCCAAAAGGTACCTGAAGGACTCAGACCAGAGATTTTTATTTCTCATGGTTTGACGAGAAAACAACTGAACTCTTTGGCATAAATACCAGACATTGTGTTTGGAGAATACCAGACACCGCTCATCAAGTGGCCATTACCATCTCTACAGTGAAGTATGGCAGAGGCAGCATCATGCTTTGGGGATGTTTTACAGTGGCAGGAACTGGGTGACCAGTCTGGATAGAGGTAAAGATTAATGCAGCAATGCAGAGAGGCACCCTACAACCTACACAAAGATATCAAAGTTTTGGCTTCAGGACAACTCTGAATGTCCCTGAGTGGCCCAGCCAGACCCAAGACTTGAATCTGATTGAACATCTCTGGAGAGATCTGAAAATGGCTGTGCACCAACGCTTCCCACCCAACCTGATGGAGCTTGAGAGGTTCTGCAAAGAGGAATGAGTGAGACCGCCCAAAATAGGTGTGCCAAGCTTTTGGTATCATATTCAGAAGACTTGAGGCTGTAATTGCCGCCAGAGGTGCATCAACAAAGTATGGAGCAAAGGCTGTGGATACTTATGTGGATGTTATTTCTTAGTTTTTTCTTAATTTTCAAAAGTCTCCAAAAACCTTTGTTTTTTTCACATTGTCTTTACAGGGTATTGATTGTAGAGTTTTTAGGTGAAAAAAAAAAAGAATTTAATCCATTTTGGAATAAGGCTGTAACATAACAAATTGTAGACAAAGTGAAGCACAGTGAATACTTTCCAGATGCTCTGTAATTATTACTGTAATTGTTGCTGTGATTGTTGCTTTGTTGGTTGTTGATATTGTTGAGAAACAGTCCAGTTGTACCCATTGCAGGAGTGTTACTACCCATCATCTACATTGATTATGTGTTTTTGCAGCAAGATGTTGTCTTTCTTCTGTAACTTTTTGTGACGCCACACTAAGCATTGTACAGGGACACTTCTGGAACGACACAACACTAAAACAAAACACAAACCTCACAGTTAAAGACATAATCACACTCCTACAGTTCATTGCAAAATCCACCTAATTTCATGTCAAATACAGAATTTACAGACAAAAAGAAGGCTTTGCAATGGGAGATCCACTATCAGCAATAGTTTTTTCATGGAGGACCTGGAATAGCAGGAGCCATTCATGCAGAACCCAGTCACTACAGATCCAGATACGTCCTGGAAAAAAATAAAATATGGACATACACAAGAACTTACAGACCGCTTGAACAACATGGACATCACCAGAAACATAAAAATTCACACATAAAGAAGAAACCAACAGGAAAATAGCATTTCTGGACATAAGAGTCAACCACAGAGACAATGGCAGCATCAAGATCACAGATTACAGGAAACTAACACACACACACACACACACACACCATTATCTCCTCTGGACATTGGAACATTCCACAACACACAAACTTTCTGTAGTCAGAACATTTTATGGACGAGCCAGAAGAGGAGGACAGACAGGAAGAAGTAAACCCATCCAACACGCACTTGCACTCTGTCATTACCTGAAATGGCCAGTTAGGGTTCAGTGTTTTTGTGTCTTCCTCTGTTGTTGTCCTTCTGGTCTGTGTCTTGTCCTTGTCTGAGGCTGCTGGTGTTCCTAGATGGTGGGTGTGTCCTCTGGTCACGGCAGCTCTCACACACCCGTTGCTGATCCTGGAATAAAGCTGTCCATAAATAACTGCTCCACGCAGCCATTCATCTCCAGATTGTTCTGTTGCATGAGGGCGTTAGAACCCATGGCCAACTAACACTTTGAGTTTGACCTGATATGTTTCTTACTCATTTTTTCCTTTCTCTTGTTGGATTTAGCGATCCTGAGTTCCCCTGCTTGGCTTGGCCTGTGTGCTCATCAGCCTCACTTGGATTATCAGTACCCTGCCTTTCGCCTGAAGTGAGCTGAGATAGGCTCCAGCAGACCCCCGTGACCCTGCACAGGAAATAGCAGGTATAGATAATGGATGGATGGATGGATGGATTATCGGTCTTCTGTCTGCCACGCAGATAGAGTTGCCTGAATACTGCGGTCCTCCAGGTTTCAAGGAACATTAAACAGCCTGAACTCTTATCTTAAAAATTAAACATTGTCTAAATCCATTTCTTGCCTGAGAGTCTATCTGTGGAACTTGTGGAGTTGGTCAGAACAGGGCCGTAAACAAAGGGAAAAAAAAAAGTCAAAAGAAAATGAAAAAAAGGAAAACAAAACACATATAAAAATCTGAAAATAATAATAAAAAAAAGACAGTAACCATGTCATACATCCAAGGTATAACAGAAGCAATACAAAGAATCATGAAAAAACACAGAATCAATACGACGGGCCAGAGATACCACCAGCAGACGAAGGGGCGTACATGCTCTCCCACACCTGCGATTCCCTCCTCCAGAGACCACCACACAGTGGGGGGATGAAGGACATTATACTGAATGAGCATTCACACACATATGAAACGAAACTCTCTCACAAACTAGACTGAAAACCTCACACACATACAAGTAAATTTGCACATCCTATTGAAAATTCCTCCAAATGAAATCAAACTTTATTTATATAGCACTTTTCATACAACATTAGTGCAAAGTGCTTTACAAAATAAATCAACACTAACATATAAAAACTCACACACTCATGGATAAAAACACATCAGGTCATTTTCACACACATCCTCACATTGATACCCACCCCACCCTCTATTTTATCCTCTGCTACCTCAAACTCTGCCTCCTGTCTTTTCCTTAGTGCCACTGTCTCTAAACCACACACCACCACGTGTCACCACCATCTTGTACACCTTTCTTTTCATTCTTGCTGATACTCTTTTATCACACGTCACACCTGACACTTTGCACCACCTGTTCCAACCTGTTTTCACACACTTCTTCACCTCTTTTCCACACTCTCCAGTGCTCTGGGCTGTTGACCCTATGTACTTAGAATCCTCTAGCTCCACGACTGCCCCCTGTCGCCTCACCATTCCACTTGGGTTCCTCTCGTTCACACACATGTATTCTTTCTTCCTTCAGCTAACCTTCATTCCTTTATTTTTGTGTCTGACTTCTGCCAACTAGAAATGCTGTGTGCAAATTGGAGGTCTCCCAGTGGCGATGCACTGAAATACCTGACTCGTATGTCTGGGAAAGAAACATTGACGGGCCCTTCTCAGCCCACTACTCTTCCACATCCTGTGAGACTTGAGCTTCACAAACTTCTCTGCTGCTCCAGACTTCCTTATACAATACCAAAATACTCTTCTCTCAGGACCCTGTCATATGTATTTTCAAGGCCTACAAACACACTATGCAGCTCCGTCTGAACTTCTCTGTACTTCTCTATCAAGTTCTTACAAAAAATATTACGTAATACTCTTTTTTTGGCATGAAACCATACTGCTGTTCACAAATATTCACTTCTGCCCTTAGTCTAGCTTCCACTGCTCATTCCCATAACTTCAATGTATGGTTCATCAACTTTCCTCTGTAGTTCCACAAGACTGCACATCTCCATTCCTCAGGTATCCTCTCACTGTCTAAAATCCTGTTGAATGTCCTACTCAAAAACTCTACTTCACTTCTCCTAGACACTCCTGTACCTCCACAGGTACAGGGCCAACTGTCTTTCCATTCTTCATCTTCAATAACCTCCTCACTAATCTTTACTATCTCCTGGTCCACAATGGTCATCTCCTCTACTCTTTTTTTCTGTTTAATTTTCCTCATTCATCAGGTTTTCAGAGTATTGCTTCCATCTTCCCATCACACTTACGTCACCTGTCAGTATATTTCCATCTCTGTCCTAAATCACCCTATCCTGCTGCACATCCTTACCATATCAATCTCTTTGAGTGTCCCACCTCTTCTTAGCTAACCTCCTTCTCTGTACATGCTTCTGCACTTCCTCATTCCACCACAAAGTCTCCTTGTCTCCCTTCCTCCCTGATCGCATTAGCTGTGGTTTTCCAGTCATCTGGAAGCACCTCCTGACCACCCAGAGTCTGCCTGTCTCAGCTCCTCTCTGAAAACCACACAACACTCTTCCTTTTTTCAGCTTCCACCACTTCACCCTCTGCTTTGTCCTTGTCCTCTTCATCTTCCTCACCACCAGAGTCATCCTCAACAGCACCATCATATGCTGTCTGGTCTCTCACGACAACAACTTTGTAGTCACTGATGTTCTGCAGGTTATAATGTCTACATGAGATGTAGTCCAGCTGTGTGTTCTGACCTCCATTCTGATAAGTCACCCTATGGCCCTGCCTCTTCTGGAAGAAATTTAAAGAAATATAACTGAATTTATATAGTTCCGATATTTATAATGTTTACATGTTCTCTCAAAAGAATCGACATTAGAGATAGAATATGGTACAGTTTCATTACTTTTTCTCAGGTTAAATTTCGGTGGTATCATGCAGAAAAACTGATTAAGAAATATCATTTTCATTCTCAGGAATGATTCACACGGTAACTGATTTTACAGCACTGAACACCCAGTTGGAGACCCGGGAGTCCTTTTATGTTGATATTCAAGAGGTATCTTCTTGAAACACTAGATGGTAAAATGTTTCTCTACATACAAGATTAAAAAAAGTTAACATTGAGTAATTGAAGTAAATTCCCTGCACTTTGATGCCTCGCTTAGTTTACTTTTATCTCATCCTTTTTTTTCCTTCAACTGGTCCTTCTCTTTCCTCGATCTACTTGTGTGCCCAGCTGTGCCTCTCACTTTACTTCCATCAAGATGTCACTTCTAATTTGTTGTTTGTGCTGACTCCATCTCTGCTAGCAATCAGTGAAGAGGACATCCATTACTCCTAGTCGTGACAGGTTCCCTCAGACTCCTGCTGGACTTTAATGACACCTGACAGAACACAGGTTTACTATTTAGCAAACTGTCCCCCCAGGGATGGCCTGTGGGGCCCATTTAGCTAACACATCCTTGCAAGGTTTACAAGAAAAGACATGGGTAACAGAAGATATCTGTGTTTTGTATACTTAAAACACATACAAATGTTTGACCTGAATGCTAATGGCAGGAACTGTAGTATAATCAATAAACTGTGATCCTGATCAAGAACAAAGTGTGTTTTTTTTTTCTTCTGACTTCAGTTATTATTATCAGAGAGAAATGTTACACATTTCATAGTTCAATGTGTGCAAACCTTAGGTATTTTTGTAGAAACAAACAAACCAAAAATAAAGACTATGGTATTTACATATCCCATATTTAGTCTTACAAATAGATGCCATAAGCAAAAGAAAATTAAGAGGCTGCTAATAAACAGAAACATGGATTTGCCCTCACTATGACTCTCACTGTCAAACCTCCTTGGGAAAGAAATATTCAATTTTTCCAGCAATTTTCTCAGTAGTTGTTGAAAATTATTAGAAACCTTTCAATGAAAGCATAATCTTTCCTACCATATGTCTACTATATATGGTACTGTCAGGGATGAAAGTAAGCCAGTACAGTCCGGAACTGTTTATTGCTAAAAACCTCGTTGTGGTAGGCGGTACCAAATCAAATGAAATCAAATCAAACTTTATTTATAAAGCGCTTTTCATAAAACAACAACAGCAAAAAATAACAACTAAAAAGCCATCACACACCCAAGGATATAATAGAAGTAAAAAAAAAATAATAATAAAAATACACACACACAAACTCAGCACACATAGCCCCCCACCCCCGCCACACCCCCCTCCACCTCCTTTGACTCCATTCTGAACATACTGTCATCATTGGCACCGCTGAACCAGAGTTGAAACGATATCTTGGGGATCAGTCCACGTCGTGAGCTGCACCACCCACAATCACCGAGATCGACGACACAGGACATATGCAGCTCCCGACGTGGAGGACCCCCATGAGGAGAACACTGGAGTTAAAAGTAGATAAAATTCCAAATAAAGTTAAAACTAATAAGAGCAACTAAGAAATAAATAAATACATAAATGAATCACTATACAATTAAATTACTACATTAAAATAAACTAATAAACAGGAAGAAGGGAGAGTGGCTGCCTGCTATAAAGCCCTCATTCAGAACCAGTCAGGGCCACAATCTGGGTTAGGGTTAGAGTTAGGGCTTTTTTTTGTTTGTTTGTTTTAAACTCAGTCCGAATTGTTTTTGAACTGTCTGTGCTGCGTTTAGTCCCTGCTGGATGGAGCCTTGGCCGAGTATCTCCCTCTCTTCTGCTTCTTTCCCCCTCCCTCGGAGAAAGCCTGGTGGTCTCCTCTGCGCCTTTGCAATGTGTACCACACATTTAATGTCTTTACTTTTGTTGCAAGTAGTAAGCAGTTGTGTGTCGTGTTATTTACGATACAAAACAGTTTGGAAAAGAAACTGCTAATGAGCTAACGACTGGAGATTTCACTCAGCAGTACATGAGTGCGCATGCGTGTCTATATCCAAAATGCAGTGGTTGCTATGAGGATCGGGGCATTTGATTTAATGTACTGGGACGTTTTCCACAACTGGTCCACACACATCAAGAAACGTTGCTTGCACCAGGACAAACAATAAATTACACCAACAACATTCCACACATTGTTGTGCTTGGCTGAAACACTTTCAACATGATTTAAATATCTGTTAAATATATATTTAAATAAAAACAGAGAGATACACTACAAAACAGTCTCTTTTTTTTTGTCAAAGTAATAATACACAGAAAAATAACTTCTTTGTTCAAAAGAAAAGACAGGCACACTGAAGATGAGTTACCACAGAAAAGCAGAAAAAAACCTAGTGACAAAGGTTTTGGGAATAGTACTGGGCATGCATGGGTTTCCACTAAAGTCCCCAAAGTCTGATGGCATACATGACAGGTTAATTTGTGTTTCTAAAGTGACCGAGGACTAATTGTTCATGGTAATTTGTCTTGTTTGTTTGTTTCTATGTGGCCCTGTGATGGACTAGCAACCTTTTTTTCAGTGTGTACGCTGTGACAGCTGGGATAAGTTCCAGCTCCCCCAAAGCTCTAAACAGAATGTAGCAGAGATTAAAAATTGGATGGATGGATTCTTGTGAATCTCAGTGAAGAATTCTTGTTGGCTAAGGGATGGGATGTGGCCAAAAATTGCATCAAAGCTCACAATAAAAGTGGTTTGTCAGCGGTGGTGACAGGAAGGACTGACTTTACAGTATTTAAGAATCGACTGCACCTGAGTGGCCTGCCAACCCTGTAAATAATGCTGTTAGCATTTGTTTTGTGTTCGTGAGATGTTTCATTAAAGTCAGGGCACTTCTTTTAGGGATATGGAAAGCCCAATTCTGTTCTTCCTTTTCACCCTAACTTCAGACAAATCATTCCACTAGTAAGCAAATGTGACCATAACATATATTACAGAAAACATTAAAATGCATATTTTTTCCTCTTGTTGCTCATTATTTAGCTGTATTTATTGAAATAGGATTTTTCACTGTGCTATGCAAACTCTCTGCTGAAAAGACTGTACAAAGACAAATACCATTTGCAACATCTTCACAAAGGGTGGCAATGTCAAACCCAAAGCAGAACCTGAAGAATTACACAAGACAATAAACCAATGAGGTGGTGACTGTCCTTTCTCCTTGTTTCAGTGTAAAAATTCAGCTCCTTGATTTACTACTTGCAGTTCATCTCAAGTAAATTTCATTTTAATGGTATTCTTAAAGTCCCTGTCCAGTAGCTGTTAATTATGGAGTTAATTCCATAGTTAATCTTCTAAAAATCCATTTGTCTTCCTTGAAATTTTGAAGTTTGTCCCATGAAAAACCTTTTTGTTTCCTTAAAATTACTTCATTAGGGATGCATATGATTTCCCTTAATCAGTTAACAGGATAAACTTTAATGCACACATGAAATGCAAGTAAAAGGTAAGAGATGTAGAAATATCTTGTGAAAACAATAACTCAGTTAAAACAGTTTGATTTACAAAGGTTAGTAAAGTTATTTTTGAGTCTCTTTATTAAGAAACAGAAAAAAAATTAACATTTAGTCAGCTTTGAGATAATATGAGCGCAAAATAAAGTCACTTGATGATGGAATGACTCTGCAATGAAAGGTCAGTGTTTACTGTGAAAACTCCCTTAGAACCAAACACAAAATGTGTCTCTTTCTAAGAAACCTCTCGCATACAGATGTTTGCAGTGGTTTTACTTTTTCTCTCTAAGTTTACATATTTATGTAATAAAACCTTAATAAAAACAACAGTATTAAATGTGTCTAAGACTTTTGCACTGGAAAGCAATGGGGTTATTGACATAAAAGGTGTGTGGCAGCAAGTAACTGAAGGCAGATATAAAGCAATAACAAGCAAACATAAATGGGACACACAAAGGATAAAGCTTTTACAAAATTCAATAAGAAGGAATGCTGTTAGTCTAAATCAATTTTCATACCCCATTTATCCTTTTAAGGATCATTGTAGGGCTGGAGCTCATCAAAACTGTCATGTGTACTGAGAATGGTAGGACATTTGCCACATCTCTGTTCCTGCCGTGGGAGGCAGGAACAGAGAGGGGGGCAAAAAAAAGAAAAGAAGAAGAAATAAATATATATATAAAAATAAAAGGAGCTGGAAGCCACTTTTATCAACAGCACTCCTTTCCTCTTAGATGATTCTGCAATGCCTTATAGATTTACACTGACGTGGTCCTGCGTCAACTCCTTTTGGTCTGCCTGAATTTCCAAAGAGGATGCTTTTTTAGTTTGTTTGTTTGTGTGTGTCAATAAGATGCAACAGTGTGTGTGTGTGTGTGTATAAGAGAATACAGAGTCAAAGACCAGGTTGCTAGTCCAGGGAAAACCTCAAAATGTTTTTGGACTGAATGAGGAAACCAGGATAGCTGGAGACAGGTCATGCAGGCATACAGTGAGAACATGAAAAATCCCCAACTGAGCCTCGAATTCTTGCTATGAGCCTCTGACATCACAACATGTAACTCAATGTATGTATCAGAAGAAAAAAAAAAACTGGCATAAGAAACAAAATTCAATGGACATAGCATCATAATCCTTCATTAAATGCAGGTAATGTAATTTAATTATTAAATGGTTTCAAGATGCTTATGGTTCAATCATGCTTTCATTATTGAAGTTTAGAGCGCTCACTGGTTGGTTTAGTTACCTTTTAGGAGAGCTGGACTACTTCTTGTCTTTGTTTTATTCATTTGCGTCTAAAGCTTTCTTTTTTAATTAATATTTTCATCACTGGTAGTAGAAGCAGCAGTGTGGAAAAAAGAAACAGCTGAAAGAAAAATGTTGAGCAATTTTATTAAAAAAAAAAAAAAAAAAAAGAAAAACAAAAATAGAAAGAGAGTCGGGTGGGGAAAAAATGTTCTGCGCTTTGTAGATCTCGATG
>JBAMYA010064462.1:0-27002 GCA_037176975.1 Arrhamphus sclerolepis | reverse complement strand
TATATATATATATATATATACACACACACCATTGTATTATGCATGTAATAATGTAAATTTAATTACATTTTTTTTTAAGTCTGCTGGAATTGATGTAGGTTGAACTTTCCATGGCAACTTATGAATATTTTTATTACTTTTCAGATTTTTCTAATTGATTGATTCAGAGACTCAAAAAGAAAAGAAATCTCTGAGCCCAAATGTGATGAACTCATCCGATATTTTCTTTTTAATAACAATCATATTGTGGGGACAGACCACTCTATATGAAATTTAGATAACATCCCCTTAGGCAACAACAAAAAAAAAAGTTTAGATCAATATAAAAACATTTAAAAGAATATATTTTAAAATAATTTTAAGAAGAAAAAAAAAGTAAACAATAAAGTGGAAAATAGAAAGTGCAAGTGCAGCAACAGCACCAGGGCCTTTTTTGTGACATATAAGTTATATTATTACAGAATGAAAAAAGTTTAGATTATTAGTCCTCCAGGTGCAGAGACATTGAGCAGGACCCACGCAATGTTCATTACTTTAACAGCCCCTGGAAAGAAGCTTTGTTTTAGTCTTGTCATACGTGACTTAATTATCCTGTACTGCCTGCCAGAGGGAAGTAATTGGAAGCAGTGTATCCAGGACAGGCTGGGTCACAGATAATCGTTCAAGCCTTACACTGACAACAGGCCAGATAAATGTTCCCAACAACAGGAAGCTGAGTTCCAATGTTGTCCTGTGTCATCTTGATGAGCCTTGCAGAGACCTGTGCTCCTTCTTGGTCTAGCAGACAAACCACATAGTGATGCCGTATGTGTCACCGCTTTCCACGATGTACCTACAGACGTCCATCTATAGGATGTGTGTCATACTGGCTCTTCTAAGTTTTCACAGGAAGAACAGATGCTACTGTGTTTTCCCAATAACGGTGAGCGCATTTGACAACCAGGAGAGGTCTTCAGCCTTGTTTACTCTGAGAAATTTCAAACAGATAACACTTCACTGTCTCACTGTGAATGAACACTGGGTAGTGATTGGTTACTTTCACCTTTCTCAATCCAACTACAAAATCCTTTGTCTTTGTTGTAAAGAGAGGGATTATATTGTGGAATGCCAGACTGCCAGACACCTCATCTCTGTATGCTAAATCAATGCTTGAAAAATCAAGGCCATGACTTCTTTGCGGGGACAGGCACTCATGTTTGAAGTGGACAAACGGGATGGGACACAGCCCTGATTAACAATGAGAGGTGGAAGTTTGTTTTCCCATCCTGGCAGCCTGTGGTTGGTTAGTGAGAAGGTTAGGGAGCTAATTGCAAACAGCAGTGTTAGGCTCCAGTCCAGTTCTGAGACTAATGGCCCTTTTCCACTAGTATCTACTCGGCTCGGCTCTACTCTGCTTTTTCCACTAGGTCATAGTACCGGCTCGTACCTCCATTTTTCACACCTCCTTGGCTGGGGTTCTAACCGAGCTGAGTTGAGCTGGTAATGCAACGTCACCAGGATGCAGGCCACTGATTGGCCAGAGAGTGACATCACAGATGAGTCTTGAGAGCAAGTCCTTCACACCCGCCATATTTAAAACTTGGCAACAGCGACCGCAATTTACTTTATCTTTACAACTTTATTTTTACAACTAAACTTTGATACGGCTGAAAATGGCAAGCAAGCCTTCTCCGCCTCGACGTCCTCCATTGTTGTTGTCGCATACATAACCAGAGATGTCACACATAAAGATGTCACCGTGTTTCAGGCCGCCTTACCATGAAGGCCCCACCCACATCAAGGTGCTACTGAACTGTAAGACAAGTAGGTACTAATGGAAAAGGTAAGAAAAGTCCTGAGGGTGGCACTGTTAAAACAGAGTGTGAAATGCAACACAGAAAACATCCTGAGCTTATCTGTTTGCCCTGTAGTCAAATTGCTGTTGGTCTAGTGCAGCAGAAAGAGTAATTAGAGTCTGGGCCAGAATTAATGTCTCAAAGCATTTGCGTGCAATTGAGTGATTGTCATTTAACCAGCTGACATTTCTGTATGTGAATAGACAGGTTGGTTTTTGCTTTTAGGCATTTTGCTCTATACACCTACAGCACCTGCACCCGATGTCATCCAGTCCACCCGTTTTCTCCTTTTCGTACGTTTATGCTGCACAGTATTACTTTTCAGTTATGACTTTATTACAATTTCCTGATGATCTGTACATCTTTATCTATTATCGACTATTAAACAAGAAAAGAAGCTGTTACATTTCTTTACTAATAAGAAGTTGTTGCTCTAAAATTGTTCCTCCTTCTGTGTTCTGTCATAGCTCATGTGCCTTTAACTATAGCTACATCTTCCTATAGTGCTATAGTGTAGTAGCTAGCAAATGAGGTACCGATCGAGGCTTATATCAACAAAAATACTCCAGTCAGTCCACTCAAAACAGCGTGGTAGTTGAGGTGATGCTGCGTCAGGCCTCTCTACAACATCTCTGCTGATTGGCTGTTGGCTGATGAGTGTCCTCTTAAAATGAAAATGATGAAAATCCGTAAAAATTACTCAAGAAATTTCCAATTAGGTGAAATGGAAGCAAGCATTTCTATTTCTATATACATAGAAATAGGAATGTATACTTAACAAGCTTCATTATATAATAAGCTCCATGTATTTTGCATGTCACAATCAATACTTTTGAAATATAACTCATAATAAAAATATGTCAGAGAAACAAAGTAGAGAAAACATCAATATTTTCTCACCAAGTGTAGTGGATTAGAAGTGTGGTAAAAAAAAAAAAAAAAGTTAATTTATGTTATTGTATTAAATCAATCTGATTACCCAAAATTCATCACAAATATCTATTCAAGCTATTAATTAAGAAACCTTTTTTTTCCCCTTTGGGGAGGTAACCTCCATAACCTCCATCTTATTCTTGTTCACAATTTTCTACTTCACACTCGACCAACCAATCCCATTACAGACTACTGGAAGGAAGAGAAGAAACTATATAAAGATTTAAAAAACAAAAAACAAACAAACAAAAACAAAAAACACCCCACCCTACCTGATTCTCTGTCCACTGTCACAACGAGACCATCACCACTCGACACCAGATGGGCCATTTCTGGAGGACAAGCACACAGAGCAGGTTAGTTCTACCAGTCAAGATGTGACTTCTTTACGTTTAACACATACTTTCAGGTTTCTGGTTTAGTGATGAATTCTTTTAGGAGTTCTTTTAATTGCTTTGTTGGTCCTATCAGTGAAAACTTTAAAACATTCAAGAATTTTTAAATCTATATTTTAGCAAAATTAAATAAATAAATACTGCCAAATGTACAGTGAGGAAAAAAAGCTAAACATGTGTCACACAACTCTGTCAGGAATGAAGGCGGAACTTTGCAAAATCTATATAAAAATGAATACAATCATTTAAAAATAATTCAAAATCTCTGCTTAACTGAAAATGGTCCAAATACAACAAGGCAAATGCTAGCAACACAAATTTACTTGTCCCTTTTTCATATGTTTTTTGTAAGAAACAGATTTTGAAAAAAGCTCTGAAGGAAACGGAAAAACCATGAATCTAAACATTTCAACAATATAAGAATAATGTTTCTCAATAATTTCAATAACCAGAGAATCCAGGGAAGGAGGAGTCTGGGTTATAAGGGTGAAAGCAGTTATTAAGTGGAAGCAATCCTCTAGTTAATAATTGCTTTAAAAACAGAAAAGCTTCTGTAGTGAATATCACAGCATGGGCTCTGAAGTACATGCGTGAGGGGCAAAAAAAAGGCATAGGCATTGCTGATATCAGAACGTTCAAATCAAATTCTGTATGTTTTACAACAGAGCCAAGAGCCAAGATGCTAAAGTTTCCTGCCAGACAGGAAAGCCTGTTGACCACTAAAAACATGTTTAAACAAAGCTGCATCAACCTGCAGAGCACTTGAAATCCTATATCAAGCAAGACTGGGTACAATTTTCACTTCTAAAACTACAGCCGCTAGTTCTAACTTCCAGAAGATGTGTTGTTAATATGGCCACAACTGTCTTGAAGTGTGCAACAGGAAATAAAATCCAAAAAACAGCGTGTGGATTACTATTAACTAAAATAGAATCATTACAAGCATACGCTGTTAAATGTTTTATCTCGCAGTGTTTGGAGATGGGCCTTTTAATACTGAAATAAATATCCAAATTCTCAAAATGCCATTTGGACAAAAATTATATTTTAAGTTGCGAGCATGACTAAGTCTAATTTTTAATGTCACAAAAAGTCACTTCACACGCAACATTTGCCGAATCAGACAAAGAAAGGTCAAGTGTTGTTTTGTTTTTTTAAGCCTTTTCAGTTTAATACAACAACAAACTATCAAAGTGTGTCATGTTTGTGCAGGGACGTACTATAGTCTTGTTTCTCATCATAAGGAGGAGCAGAGTAATCATTGTACGTAGCATTCCAGCGCAGCTCTTGTGTCTTCGTATCAAACATGGTAATCATATACTCTGTAAAACAATATAATTTATTTATTTTCATAAAACCTCAACCCTCAACCAGTCTGCTCTTGAGCTCCTAACTGTGTGACATACCTGTGCGTCCTATGTAGAGCAGGGGAGTGTTGGGACAGATGGACTCGGAGGAGGAGGTGGTTAAACTTGTTTGTTTTTCACCAGTTTCAGGATCCACCACAAACCACACATCCTGCTTTTTACCTGCATGTACATCCACACAAACAACTTTCTAGAAACAATGAGGGATGTCAGCTACTTATACGTCTTCATTTCATTCAAGAGTTAGTCTCACACGCATATGTAAAGAACATTTATGTGCATATCTGACAGTATAACACACACACAAAATCGCTGACCTGTGTAGAGGATCCCATCTGAGCTTCTGCAGGGGGCGGACTGAACCAGCTCTTGGATGGTAAAGGGCAGTTTCTGATACAGCGAAACATATGTTTGTTGGGGTAATATAAAAACTAAATCTGACATGCACGTACTGTTACATTCTTACCATCAAGCCTTCCTTGTGCTTTCCTCCAAGTACGTACAAACTGCCATCATTAGGGTCTGGGAGAAAACCTGGCCTACAGAAAATAAACAACACGTTAATCAAGCTGGAGAAAAGAACAGTCGAGAGGATGACAGACATTTTGCCTTTTTTTTTTTTTTTTAAATTCTTGTGATCCATGCATTGGAAGAAATCTTATTAACTCTTATTTGTATAAAGCTACTGAGCTTACTTATGGACGGTGTTACGCGTGGTTCAAGGTGGGTCAGTTTGATAATTATAGGTGATGGGTTTATTCCAGTACTAAGCTGTGTTGAGGCGGATGGATGCAGATTTGCAAAATTAGACTGGTGCAGAAATGTGGCCTGTGGTATTTGAAAACAGACAATATGTGGTCCATATGGGTTTACTCCATACAGATATAGAAGGGGAAATCAGATCAATCATAATGTGAATGGTTCATCTAAGGAGCGTGTAAATGGTAGGTATGTACACAGACTTACAATAGATAAAAGATCATATATTTTATGAACCACTCAGAGAAGCCTTCTGATAATCTTATTGTGAAGCGGCATCAACATCTCTGGGCTCGGAGGCATCTGGAATGAAGCATCACACAGCAGAAACGTGTACTATGGTCAGAAGAACCAGTATGCCAAATCCTTTTTTGATGTTATGGGTGCTGTGATCTCCAGACCAAAGATGAAAAGAACAATCCAGCCTTTTATCTGCAGCAAGTCCAAAATCCAAGTCAGAGATGGCATGGTCCTTTCATCGGTCCCCTTGGCAAAGATCATTTACATACATGTGATGCTGTCCTGAAGATGACATCTCTGCCAGGGATGTTCATGCATTTTTCAAAAAGAAAATACAAAACCACGTTCCCGAGCAAAAGTTCAAAGAAAAGATGAAAAGAACCATCCTGATTGTTATCATGGGAACAACTCCAAAACCCAGAGTGTGAGATGGTACTGGCTTGTATGAGTGCCCCAGACCAAGATAATTTAGATTTCTGTGACGCATCATTAAAGTAGACCTCAAAATTAGATATTTTCTGGAGACATTTATGATGTAAAGGACATAAACAACAACATTCTACATACATTACACAGGAGTAACAGAACTGGGGTCCGTTTGACAAAGCAGGTTATGTGGAAACTCCGAGTATCCTGAACTGGAACTCAGGGAAACTGAGTTTTCTGTTTCACAAAGCGGGGTTACTTAACTCCGAGCCAGAGGGTTCAGTTGAGCCGGTTTCACAAAGTGAGGCAACTGACACTCGGAGTCCGTTACTGCAGAAACTGACTCTCTGAACTAAACCTGGTCAGAAGCAGTTTTACTTCAACATACCCCGAGTTTCTGTCTGTCTCCTTCCCTGAAATGGATTCAGTTTAATCAGAAAATCGATCATATAACAATCACTTTGGAGACGTCTGAACGATGAAATGTCACGTTTTGTGTCAGTAAAGAATGTTGATGATCTGAATAGATAGTTTAATAGTTTAACATGGTCAAACTGTTTAATAGTTTAACATGGTCAAACCAGCCATAACTTCTTCTTGTGACACCTTGACAATTTCCTTTAAAGAGTGTGATCCGTGTATCACAGATACCACCTACAGTACGCCCATACGTCACACGAAACAGCATGGATTATTAATTTTATTATTGATTTTCTAATGCCAGTTTTCTTGATGGGATGTTGAACATACTAATCATACTCGACACCTCTGCTTTAAATCAAGGAAGAAGAGTAGTAGGATCTCATCTGTTTACTGGCGTTGCCATGGTGAATCACGGTATCTGAGATCCATTGATGATGGCTTTTTATAGTCGTGGTGACTCTGAGTCAACTTAGTCAGAGTTAATTGAACCAACTCAGAACAGCTGATCTCAGAGTTTGTTGACTCCGAGTTTGTGAAATGGACCCCTGGCCTGCAGTTATGACTGGTCCTATATAGAGATTGTGTGGACAATTTTGAGATGAAAAGTGTAATTCCATCCTTTTTTGCAGAAGGACTGATACCTGAAACACTTCTTTGATCAGTATCCTCTCTACCAGATTATCTTTTTATTGTTGCAAGTAGGTATGGTAACATTGCAACAAAAAAAAAGCTTTGCAGTCCCCAGTATTTATAATATATTAGGCCTAAAATGCAAAAGTTGATATATATTGACAAATTAAATCTGGAAAGAAGTACATGCATGTGTTACTTACTCTGTGAGGTAAACAGGTACTTGGATAATGGGGTCTGAAAGATTAAAAAAACCAAAAAGTTTCATGAGAATTATTTTAAAGGAGGGGTGAACAGCACAAACATCTGTGTGTATGAACCTTCTTTTAGGGTCCACTTGACATCTCCTGTCTGTTTGGAGACAGCATGCAGACTACCATCTAAGGTGGAGATGAACAGGAGGGACTCTGGGAGCGTGACTGATCGGACCCCTTCAACCTGAATAATCATAGGGGGCAAAAAAAAAAAAAAGGATAGAGAGAAAACTAGTTAGCCAGCTGTCTGACAAGAAGATCAGATGAGAGAGAGAGAGAGAGAGAGAGAAATTATCTGATAATGAATGGGTGTACTGGTTTTTGATTGTCTATGCTTGAAGTGAGGGTGTGTTGTCATAACTACTGTGTTCCGCATTCAGCAGGATATCCTTATTGTTGCCCTCTTAACACTGAACATTATGTTGAGGGCTTGTCTGTAAACGTATATATATTTCTTTAAGTGGTTTGTCAGGATTTCATCTCTGTTTGAGAAATATACATAAAAAATAAACTAGTGTAAAGACTTGGTTTAAGGTTAGACTGATGTCGGGAATTTTGATAACAAAAGGCAAAGTTTGATATAAGTTAGGTCAGTTTGAGAGTTTATAATGGTACAGTAAATGTAATGGTAATTCCCCCTCATGTGACAGAAGCACAACTTTGTGTGTGTTCACCACTCCCATATTTACACACTCAGGGGTATCATTTGGTGACAGGGAAGCAGCCTGAGGTATCAAGGCATGCACAGAGACATTCGTGGGAGCGCACAAACGAGACACACAGACACACTACGACTATGAATTCCTTCGGGCAGTTCGTAGTGTGCTAGATAAACACTTTAAACGTCCCGTAATATCACTGGAAACTTCATAGGAGCCAGAAATAGATGCAGGTGCCAGTTTCAGTCAACACCGCGCATAAATAACAGCACGAAAGCGGTATTCACAACAAGAAAAACAAACACACAGCTCAACTTTATCCAAGTTTACCTGAACAAGACGGTCTTCCCAGGACAGCAGGAGGAGAGCCAGTAGCAGGCGTCCCAGAGCCCCCATGACCCCCAAAAACAAGGTCCGACAAAAACGGAGGACTACAGCTATTAAACTAACAACAGAGGTCGAACTCTCTCTTCATTTCCAGCGACTGCGTCCATCTATCACATAGTTAAAGCCTGGCGTGTGGCGTGACTAAAGCAGTGCGTACAGTTAGAGAGAGCAGTGAAAATTAAGTAATACGGCTTTAAATCCATGACAACAGCGCCTGTCACTAGTCCATATTTCCGTGTTGGGACGGAACCGGTGACGTCAGAAGCAAACAGTCAATCGTCAATCTGGGCGGGACACAAGATAAGTGACAGAAGCGCTGACCAATGAAGACAGACGTTTTTCACGGAAGGGGAAGGGCTTTGGAAATAGCTAGAACACGTGGAAACAGACAACAGGACAAGTGTGAAAGGCAACAAGAGAGGCTTTTTGTGCAATAGAAAGTAGTGGAGAAATTTAGTTATTCTCTTTACAACCCCACGGTTTTACACATACATACACACAAACAATTGATCGAAATAACTTTGACATAATTTATGAATGGTAATAATAGTAATTGTACACACATTGCAGGGAAAGCAAACTACTTCTTTACCCTTTTAACCTGCCAGTTTGTCGGGCACATTTAGAACAAGTGAGGATTTTGTTTAATTTCACGGTGGTCTTACAAATTTTTTATACAATATCATATCTTATTAGTTTGACTCTATACCCAAAGGTACATTATTTATGCTAATAATTCATTATTGGACTTTTACAAAAGAACCCACTATATCTCCAAATTTCTTAAATATCCCTAGAACCTAAAGCTTGCCCTTTTTTTTCAATACGTATCAAATCTGGAGTCCTAAAGTTTGATTAAACTAAGCCCAAGATTTACATGTTTGCTTATCCTGAATAGTACTTCTGATGACTACTTTCTACAAAATCTGAATGCTTAACTGTATCTCACACCGTGGAACTGCTACTATTATCTGCAAAAGAACACAGTTAAATTATATGAACTCGAAAGATTTAGCAAGTCCTTTATTTTGTGTGACATAATTCCTTTCATAATGGCAGTTTACAGTAAGCCTCAGTGCTTCACCCATGACTTACCAAAATACAGTACATTAAGCAATATTCTATTTAAAGTGCCTCAAAATGGGGAAAACGGACTGGGATACTGTAACTCGCCGGCAACTAAGCTTCAGATATTTAATGATAAAAATGTTAAATATTTATGGCAGGCACTTCTGTAATTTGAGGTATGAACAAAAAAAAAATGCAACAAACAGCATCACAAACTGGTCTTAAAATCCATGAGATGGCTGTGAATAAGTAGACAGCATTTGGGCTCTTCACACAGTGAAGGGCTGAGGCCTTTGGTTCAGTATAATCTACTACTGAAGTATGCCGTCAGGTTTGGGGTAACCAAACAGCTCAAAGTCTGGTTCATACAATTTATACAGTTTTCTCCTTGTAGTAATGGGTATCTGTGCAAACCAGTCCTTTTCCCAGCTGGCTGCTGTGCGGTTTCGTGCCCCTGAAGGAAAACGCAGCAGATCATCGACCTTCAAGAGCTTCAGCAGGTGCTCCGTGTCTGTTTCCAGGGTTTCTAAATGTCCAATAAAATCATACTTTATTTGACATGGATGGCACAAACGGTAAACCTGCAACACAGAAAACAAAGGCCTGCAGCTTAATATCTGACCTTTTCTACCGTGTGTGCTAAAACTGAAAAACAAAAAACTAGAACCATACAGCTCTACTTCCGTATTTTTCATTACCCATACTGTTTTGGGTTACCTTGCCTTCATCAGCACTACACAAATTGGACATCGGTATTTTAATAACTAACAGACTGTAATTATTAACTGGGTAAATAATGTAAAAAGAAAAAAGTGGAACATCTCTACTTCCTTCTGTTAAGCATACAGACTTGAAATCTAGTGTTCAGTACATATAAAACAACTTATTCAATTAAAAATTAAAAATAACTGAATCATATGAGTGAAAAGATAAATCTCTGGATTCTTTTAAGGATATATTTTATTCCCAGTCTTTAAAAAGTTGACAGTTTCTTGCTTATCTTAATGAAATCACATCATTTGGTAAAAAATACTACAGGAATATAGTATAAAAGCTCATATTCAAAATATGTCTTTAATGGCAATGTGACCTCAATAAAATGTCATGAGTAGTTGAACATTTTTGCCACAAATTACAATCACTGAAGTATTTTTAGTTGATTTTTTTTGTCCCCATATAGCTTTTGCTGTAAATAATAACATTAACGATATAAACTCTACACTCTACATGCGTTTGAAAGGTCATCCAGCATAAAACTATCATCCGCTGTGACAACCCCGAACAGAAAAGGAAGCATATCTTTGTGATTTTAACATGAGTGAAGGGAAACACAAACAGATTAACTATTTATGGTATTTTATTGAATATTTTGAAAAACTGAAAACAAAGTATTATAACTTGAAATGAAAGCATCTTGTGAAAATGGTCACATATCAGTATTAATAGAAATGCAGTAGTTATGCCTAAGGGTACAGTTCATGATCACACAGTGAGTTAAGTAATAACTGCATTAAAAGAGTAAGACTGAAATTGAAATAACATGGCCAAGTTGTTGGTTCCTAATGTTTTCAATTAATTTTTGATCAATTGTCCAGCCCTAAATCACAGTGGTCTGTTTTAAGGGTACCTCAGCTCCACTTCACTCCCTCTTTTAAATCACTGTTACAGCTTACTGCTAATTACTTCAGGACTACAATGAATGCAACATGCATTGAATTTGATTACCTTTATTACGCTTACTGTTTCTGTTATAGCTTTCATTGTTATTATTATTATTATTATTATTATAGGTGTGTATGGGCGTGCATGTGTACATGTATATAATTATATGGGCATGCATGTGCATGCTCATGTGAATATGTATTTATGTATGTATAGGCACATATGCATAACTATGTATATATTAATATTGCTAACAATATAAGTGTTTTGTAGAATACATCAAACATTATATCATTTGTATAGATTGTAAATTAGAACATATATGTATTCATAGATAAGTATTTATATGTGTGTATGTGTGTATATATATGCATATGTGTTCCATCTCTTCGTGAACAAAACATAATTTATAGATATTCCGATTGGATTATTCTGTCAATTTTCATCTGTCACAGTGCTTTGTATACAACTCAAGTAGTATCTGCAATAATTTAAAAATCATGTTTCATTTATGTATATGAGAGACATAGATGTATTTTTGATATTTCAAAATATCAAAAAAAAAACAGCCTACATGTGTTTTGTATGCATGTAAGAGAAATACCTGCCGCCAGTGTTCATTGAAGATGCTTTCCCTCTCAGTCTCTGGATCTAGCAGATATGCAATAAACTGCTGAAATGACGGAGTGATTCCTGATGCAAACGCCTCAGCAGCCGTTGCTGGCAAACTCCCAGACATATTACCGTAGCGACGCAGCATAACTGAACCAAAGTGCCTGTAGAAGTCCTCATTTGGCCTCAACACATATAACAGATACACACATTTCAACAATTAACTAAGCAAATGACAGGATTTCCCTTTGATCATATTTTTTTTAACAACATTCCTTTTAAAAATAAATAGATAATAAAGCTAGTGTACATGCATACTAGATACACACCTTCCAAACTTGTTCCTGAAGGCAGAGATAAGGCGTACAAAAGGGTCTCGTACAAACAAGAACTTAGTGTAGTGCTGAAGCTTGAGTGCCATCAGGTGGCGGGACAGTGAACCATAGTGGCGCCAAAATCTGCCAAAGAAAAACAGACACACACTACATCATGAAATCTCCTGTTAGTGCTACTGTCTTCTCTTCTCTTCTTTTCTCTTCTTTTAAGGCTGCCAGGTCAAAACCTCAAGTCTCAAGCAACAGCAGAAATATTCAGTGATGACATCAGATGACGAGGAATGGGTGGGGGGGTCTTGTATAACTATACGGACAGAAAAAACCCACTGAGGGGCAGAGAGAGGTCTGTCTGTGCTGCAGCACCAAGCCCCGCCTGTCGTTTCCATTCTCTCTGCCAAGTGTCAACTCACCAAATAACTCACACAAAATAGCTCAGGCGTGGAAAGCAAAACACAGCCTCAGTATGAGTCCGTATCAAAATGTAGTGAAGGAGGCATTACTTTACTGTCTGACACAGACGTAACTTTACATTAATCAATGCAACAAAGAGGGAACTGAAACTGCGCTGGCTGCTGCTGATACAGTAATTTATAAAGTTTATAGAGTTTCTTTCAATTTCAAGAAGCTTGATGTGCTTCAACGTGGCCAGATTGATTCAGTTTCATTTCAGAATTTTGGAGAGCTTGTAAGCTTCTTTTTATACGCAAATATATCTCTCATGTTTCAAATGCATTTGAGATATGTTGATCTTCCTGTTAAGATATATAATTATTCTTTTAGCGATAAATTTTACTCACTTCCTCTGAGTAATACGGAGTTTATGTACACAATTCCAATAGTTATTGCTCTGTCTAGTGACACCATCCAACGCTCTTCTCGAGAAGCTGAACAGATTCAATGCTATCATTAATGAAAAGTGATTTTAATATTTTAGTCTTGATTTTTGAAGTGCATCTAATGTCCAATTTACTTTGTTTTAATAATGTTAAACCTTAAACAATACAACACTTTCTGTTCTGAATGCTGCTTTTTTATTTAAAAAAGAAGAAGCGCCACTACCTCTTTTATTTACAAACTTTTTCCTGGAGGAAAGATTTGGCATGTGACTGTTGAAGTATAAAGAGTATTAGACATACAATTGCGAATAACAAAGTTGGTTTCAAAAATAGTAAAGTCCACTGAAACCAAGGCCACACCAAGAATGTAAAAATAACATTCTTGAAGCATAAGAAACAGAAAAGCAGGCTGAGTTCAGAGCAAAAATGTTGTGCAGCATGGAAAATATTCCTTAAAACATAATTTGTGAACATGGAAAGGGGTAAGATGTACTGGGTATATACAATATAATTAAGTACTGTCATTTTAATTCTTCAGTTTTTTCCAGTTTTACACATTTTCTCAATTCTTGCCATTCCACACAAGCGTTTTTTACGTTATGTAAATTACGCATTTACTTCTTTTTATATAAAGAGGCCATTGTGCAATGATGTCACATACTTTTTTCTTTCTCTCTTCTCTTTTGTTTTACCGTGTTTTTTGTGTGCATACTGCAGAGCACAAAGCTAAAAGCCCACACCGTTCCCTCCCACAGGAAACACTGTTCCTAATTAGTCCTGAATAACTTGTTTATGACCAGTGCTTTTTTCCTGGACTCAACAACATCGTCATTAAGTAATAGGACTGTCACTTTAAAAAATGCTGCATTCTGCAATGCTGAAACATCTCAGAAAATCTGGGACAGGAGTAACAAAAGGCTGGAAAAGTAATTGGCGCACATGAAAAGTAAACAGAGGACTATTTGACAACTATAGGTTAACTGGCAACGGGTCAGTTACACTTCAAAAACACTTCCAGAAATCACCGTCTGGAAACACAGTTCACTGCGGAATCCACAAATGCAAGTTAATGCAGCAGTGAAGGTCCTGGTCTGCTGAGCAGCTACAGTTCTGCATCGGGCAAGAACAGACAACATTCCTCTCCTAAAACTTCCAGAATCTGTTCTCCTCGCTTCCCAGATGTTTACAGACACTTGTTAAAAGAAGAGGAGATACTACACAATGGAAAACATTGCCCTGGTTCAACTTTTTTGACATGTGTTTTTGCTATCAAAGTCAAAATGAGATAATATTTTCCAAGAAGTGATAAAATGTCTCAGATCTGATATGGTCTCCATGTTCTATTAGGCCAAAGAAAGTGTATTTAGGAGTTTTGTAAATCACTGAATTCTGTTTTTATTTTACATGTTACACAGGGTCCAAACATTTTTTTTGGAAATGGGGTTTTATATCATCTATGGTCTGGGAGAATGGGATATTGCAGCTTTAACATTTCCCATCAACAAACAAAAAGTGAAAGTCCTTTGAAATAATGACTGATTACTGGCTAAACTAGATGCCCTCAAACAAAGAATGAGCAGCTGCTCATTCTTTGTTCATTCACTTTTGATTCAATGAGCTGACTAATCAGAGCTCACTGGCTTTGTTGATGAAGTAGTGGACAAAAAAAAAAAAACTGCAAGAGAGATCAAGGAATTCCCACCTTGTACAACATTTCAAATTGTACAAAAGAACAGTAGGTGGTCCTCTTGCAATGCTATCTATCATTTACGTTAACATATAACTGCACCAGGGCTGAAAAGGACTTGAAATTTGAACTTGGGACCTGACTCGAGTCTTGCCTGTGTGAAGCCTTGACACGGGACTTGAGGACAAAGACCTGACACTTACTCGAGACTTGCAAAATAATGACTTGGTCCCACCTCTGCTGTCAACATAAGAACATATAAACTTTCATTTGCACTCCCTAAAATGAAATTAGTAACCTCTGCACTCAAGATTATATGGATCAACCCTTTGGACTATATTCCTAGCTACATTTATTACAAAAAACATGCCCAAATGCATACTGAAAAATAAATAAGTGTGTATATATGCGTGTTTCATACTTAGCAAAGGTGAGGTGAAGGGAGGAGTTGTGTACAAGGTCAGCAGGCACAGCTTCAGGGTCGGTATAAGGTTTTCCTGAGGGCGAGATGAGGGACTGAGACAGAACCACCATGACTCTCTTCCAGTTGGTGCACGCTACCTGAATCAAGAAAAGGCAGATTTAGGATAAAAAGAAAAGGTACTGCATTTACACAAGAACATGGGTTTATGTCTGAAAGTGGTGCAGGCAGGTAGAAATGTACCACTTACAGACAGCAAACAGTGAGATTTAAGATGTGCTCATCTGTTGCATGCCTCTGCACTACATTAAAGACAATGTTAAGGCACATTACATAGTATTTTATACATATATATGCTACTATATATCTAGAGAACACAATGACACACGACAAGATGGACACATAAAAAAGGTTGTACCTTGGGAACGTAGCAGTAGATAATCTGGTGTGTATCATCCACTATCAGGTGATCTAGTTCTCTGTTGGGGATTTGCTCAAATGCTCGAGTCCTTTCAGGGAATTCCACATTGTTGTTTCCTGAGCACACATCCACAATCCTCTGCTTCCTCAACTCCTGTCCCCCATCATCAACAGTACTGGGAGTCCTCTTTTCCTCCTCATACTCCCTTGATTGCTTCTTTTGCTTCTCCTCCGTATGTTTCTGAGCTGCTCCTTTTGAGATAAGTGTAGTGCTGGAAGTGATGGTGGAAGTGATGGAAGAACTGGTCTGTGCTCGGGTGGTGGACATAGATGCGGCTGTCGTCATCTGAAGTGACTCTTGTTTCAGATCCTGAAATGGGTGGAGGTTGAAGCCCCCAACGTCATCCCAGTAGACAATGATTAACAGGATCATGAATAAAGACCCCAGGATGAAAGCCATCCGTAGATCTCGCCATGTTCCCATGATTATACAGCATCGAGAGTTGTGATTGGTAAAACACAAAAAAGGAAGCAGTTACATCCGGTCCATGGTGACAATCCATCACAGAAGGAGATACTTCCTGCTTGGCAGCTGCAACTAAAAAGAGAGAGGAAATGAAACTAAGACCCATCCTTTTCACTGCCAAAGTAAAGTCTGACAAATCAAAATCAGATTCAGAAACAGAAACCCTTTACTGCCAGCTACCATTAAAAAAAGAAACATTTTACAGGATTAGGACATTTTTTGTGATGTATGGTGCAAAAAACAAAGTGAACGAACAAATTAAAAAGTGCAAAAATTCAAAAGAAGTAGTTAAATATAGACTATTCACATATGTGCACAATTAGATAAAGATAAATAAAAGATCAACATTCAGAACAAATTTATGTTAATTATTTGTCTTCTTTGAAAATTATATTAATGACCATATTTAGTTAAACTGTGCGTTTGCTTTCACTAATTTTAAAAATCAAAGATACATAATCTTTTGTCAGAAAATTATCTCAGTTTTAATAGTTATGGGAAAACTGCCACTCCAGAAGGAATTACCAAGTTCATGTTTGGTAGATACCAAACACGGCATTTCAGCAGAAACAGCTCATACCCACTGGTGGGGGGTTCATTTTTTTTTTTTTTTTTTGTGGTGGAGGTTTCATCATTTAGGGCACTGCCGCCCTAAATGTGACCTGGACACACTGAAGTCAATTTCGAGTCTCAAATGAACTTTTCATTATATCAGAGTATTCTAGAGACAATTGTAAGGCCATCTGTCTGACGGCTTAAGCTCGATCAGAACTAGGTCATACAACACGACAGTAATCTGACGCACACAGGAAATCTACATCAGAATGGCTAAAAGAGAACAGAAAAGAGATGCTGTTGAAATTCTATTGCTGATTCACATTTTCATAAAAGTCAGACCTGTTGATACTGATTTCGACCTATTTTAATAGTCCTGAAATCTGTGCACATGAACTTAATCAACAATAAAAGACAGCAGAGGCTGCTGTTGGTGTTGCTTTGAGCCTCTTAGTCTTTGTTAACTTCATAACATTGAGCGTGTTCAGCCGAGTGATGCTTGAAGTTTTTAAGTTTGTTCCCTCAAATATTTTGGTTGTTGTTATTCCACTTTTTTGTTCTTACATGCTGTGCAAATTACTTCTTTGATGCTCTGTAATCAATGAAATGTTTCCACACAGGTTCCCCCAGTGCTTGATTGATAAACGTCTAAACGTCTAAAACAATGCCTTTACTGCAGTCATCGTCCCTAAATTAAATGTAAACATACTGTCATGGCTGTGCATGTATTACATGTGTTGAACAAGATGCATGGGAAAAAAACAGATAAAAGATAGTAGCCCAAATCAGCTGATATTATCAACCAATACCGCCGACACTGCTTGAGACTGATCAGACAAAAGTCGTCTGATTCCAATTACTTGCTGATCAACTCCTCTGACAACAACCTAAAACCTAAAATCATGTCACTGGACCTTAAACCACAAAAGCAAATGCCCTGAAACGTTAGTGAACTGAAGCTATGCTGTAAAGAAAAGTGAGTCAGACTGATGGAATCACAAAAAAAATGACTGAACCATGAGAGAAACTTTGTATTGTCTACATTGTTATTATTTTCCTTTATGGCTTCATGTCTGACAAATAAATAATGGCAGGATATAATAATGGTTGTATTTGAATAATACTAGAGCTGGGGGTAATGACCTCAAATCAACATCACAATTAACTGAACAACTTACCTCAATTCCGATTAATGAACGATTATTTTTTTATCATTTGATCTTTACCTCTAATAGCTCCCTGGCAAGGTGTTTGCTGCTAATATAATCAAATGTTAAAAGAGGAATATTTTTCCAATAACAGAGTACATATCTTTGATTTCAAAATAAGTGAAAGAAAACACATAGAGTTTAATTATGTAGTCTTTTAATAAATATTTCCAATAAAAGAAATAATTGAAATAACTGACATGAGCCTTATTACAACGATTATTGGTTCTGAATGTCGGTTTCTATTTATTTTTGATGACAGGTGAGGCGAGTATCCTTGAATTATTAAAGGTTACCATATATATGTAGGTGGTATTTAAAAGTTTCATTTCTTTTTTCCCCCCACTCATTTTAAGTAATGCAATAACCAAATCTACGCTACATCATATGCTTGGCTGTGTTTCAGTGTTGAATTACCCAGGGGCCGTGGGAACCACAGCCTCCGCCCGGGGCGCTCAGCTGTCACGGAGATGTGACCAAACGAGACCGGGGTTTGGGGGGGGGGTAAAGGGGGCTTCTTGCCAGAGCGTGCAGGAGGGTTGACACCCCTCATTGTCTGTCCCATAAAAACATCTGCTGTCGGGGGGGGGGTAAGTAAAATCTAAGTGAGACACTCGCAAGGTCCCACTGCTCGTGTTATGAAAGAGAAAATTACTGGTTGTTCCGCGGAAAACTCCGCGCGCGCCACAAGGAGTCTCTTTGAACAAATTAACATTCACGTCTCTCTTCTTTCTTGCCACGCGTTAAACACGCGCGCGCTCGCACGCACGTGCGCAAGCATTTGGTCGGGAGAAAAACAAATGAAGTCACTGCGCTGGCTTAAAATTCACATTTCAGAAGAAACTTCACTGAACTGTCCACATTTCTGCCTTCTCTGAACAACAGCGTGGCGGTGCTGTGCTGGTGGGGTGTCTCTCAGGTGAGACTGTCCTCTCGGGGGACAGGTTATCAGTCCTCCGCGTCCTCGGTGGAAACAGCCTTAATTTATACATTACACTGGTTTACGGGCTACAATGTGTCCTTTCACTACCGCGGAGCGCTGCCTACACCGTCTTTATGTCATGCCTGAAGCCAGCATTTCTTTCTCTCTCCACGGCAGCTTACGACAGAAAGACTGAACATTTTCATCATCATCAATATTATTATTGTTATTATCATTAATATATAAGCTGTAACATAAAACCCGGTTCGATTCTCTTTTTAATCTCCTCACAGGAGGAGCTTCATGAGGACAAAAAGTATTTTCTGAACATCACTTTGTGAACAAAAACGACCGCAATTGTGCATTTTTAATCTCACCCAGTGGAGGCGCGCCATGGTGCCGGTCGGCCGCTCGGCTTGATGTCCCGGTCCCCTCCGTCCGTCAGTCGGTCTGCGCAGTGATGGTGAGACCGGGTGGGTACGGGAGAGCTGGAGCAGTCTTAGCTTAATGGACCGGCTCGTCTCGCGAGATCTGTGACCGCAGCCACCCATGCTGCACGCCTCCACACCCCTCTCTTCACACATCAAACTATATTAAAAAACTATATTAAACTTCAGAATCATAACCCCTCATTTTTAAGAAACTGTCTGCATATATATTAAAGGTTTATGCCATAATCTGGGAAAAGCTTGTAAAGCCAGGCATATAGCCTATGCATTGTATGCTTGCAGCGTTTTTTGTTTTTGTTGTTATTATTTAACTATTTATTTATTTTTTAGAGCAGAGGTTGGAATGAAAGTGAATGTTGACAGTAGGATTTAACATTTTATTATCGCCTGAAACCCTGGTTTTGTTAGAGGACTAAAGTCACCAACAGTGAGACATTGAAGGACAGGACAAAGAGAAGAAGACAGTGAAGGTGCAGTGTGTGTAGCATAGTGATACATGTAAGAATATGCAGTGGTTGAACATACAAACATAAGACAAACAGATGTGTATATACGTGTGTGTGTGTAAACAAAAGTTATTTAGAAAGTGGAGATACAGAAAATAACTGAATTTTTTACATAAACACACCCTTTATAACAAAACTCTTAAAGACCTCCAGGTGGCTCCAGACACCTACTCAAAGTGGTACATGTTCCATGGCAGGGGTTCTCAACCTTATGCAACCTTATGCATCTTGGTGTCATGACTAATGATCAACTGACCTTTTCTGATCACATAGCCTCCATCTCCTGGTCCTGCTGCTTTGCATTGTTCAGCACCAGAAAGATCAAGCCATTCTTAACCCAACAGGACACACAGATGCTGGTGCAAGCCATAGTGATCTCCTGCATAGACTATTATAATGCCCTTCTTACAGGTGTGCCGATGTGTGTGGTGAAGCCACTCCAGATGGTCCAGACTGCACATCTGGTCTTCAACCAACCAAAGTGGGCCCATGTCACCCAACTGCTTATTGAGTGCCACTGGCTACCTGTAGCTGTCCGCATTGGATTGGCAGCTGTACAGCCATACCAATCCAGACTATTTTCTCCCCCAATGGTGGAACAACTTTCCACTTTTAGAGCTGAGGTCTCACTCTCTTCTCTCAAAAAGCTCTTGAAGACTCAGCTCGTCTGGGAGCACCTTCTTTCCTAACATAACTTATCTTTTCCCTCCTTTATCACCCACTTCTCTCGTACTTCTCATCTGCTATACCCTCTCATCACTCTCTCCATCTTGAACTGGTAGTTGGTAATTGCTCTGTGTTAAGTAGGATAGTAAGGTAGTATTTTCTACTGTTTTATTAGGTTTTAACTGTATTAATTGTGCTTTATTTTTTAATATAGCACAATTTATTTTTGTTATTTTATTTAATGTGCTTTTATTTAATTCTGTTTTTTTCCCTTGTGAGTAGCTTTGAAAAAAAGCATCTGCTAAATGGCTAAGTAGATAAATAAAAAAAATTATTATTATTATTACTATTATGAGTAGCGGTAGGCCTATTATCATTATCCTTTTGAATTTCCCTTCGGGGATTAACAAAGTTATATATATCTACCTATCTATCTATTACCCTGGCTATTAGTGACTGAAAAGGGGGCATAGAAGTAACAGAACACAAAAGAATTACACTGACAGGGTCCTACATAAACCCAAACAACACTGTGTGCACAACAGGACAATATTTATTTTGACTGCAGAACATTATCCTGACTTTAAAAAAGCAAAAACAGAAGAGAAACACACAGAGCACATCCAGTGTTTATGTCCACTGCACTGTATGGGTGTGAAATGTAAAAAACTAAACCTACACTGCAACATTATTTTCACAAACAGCAAGAATGTCAAACAGCCATGACTTGGACTCATGACACCCTGGCCTATTTTTTAAGAGCAAACTTTGATTATCCTTCTACGGTGCTAGTAGTTAGCTGACAGTAACAGACATGCTCTATCCGGAGGGTTTCCATTGTTTTTACAAATACTTAAAGAATTGGGGAACTATCCATCACCCCTCGGAGAGATGGTTGGAGGAGGTTTTCAAAAAAAAAAAAAGTCAACTTATTTATATGATGCTAATGGTGGGACTTACAAAATATGTATACATACAAAAATTTAACCCCATATGGTAGGATATATTGCAATGATAGCCACCCTAATAATCAATGACAGCAACACAAACACAGCAGACAATAATTGTGATTTCTTACTACCATCATTATTTGTCCAAAATGGCTAATTGTTTTGGATCCAACTGGTCAAATAATTTGAAAAAAACTTTGATATTTCTTTCCTTCCAAGTGAAAGCTAACTTCAATCTCCAAACCAGTGTGTACACCTGTGAATTGTTACTAGTCGCTTTTGACAAAAAAAAGTTACCAGAGGGGTTTGGAAAGTCACCAAACACCAACATCATCTGCATGAGACACTTTCAGTGCCAAATCATGCACATGGTGCAGGATGCTGGTCTGGCAGTACCTCTTCCCAGAGCCAGAGTGCTGCTGGTTAAATAGAGGGATCTTGATTGACACATGCCCAGCAGGTGTTCCAATCAGTCCCTCTCAGGTGCTGTTTCCTGAGCTGCAGCTTCATCACTCCTCTGCAGCCGAGCAGAACTACACCTGCATAGAATGTAATTATTTTTTGTGTGCTTTTCATATCCTGTGCATTTGATTTTGGTTGATATTAGGTTGTATCACTAAAGTTCTTTTTTTTTTTTTTTCACTGGTTCATATTTTATCAGTAGTAGACACCTGGAGATGAGCCAATACCTAAATACAGCAACGGTAACAGACAATTGCACTTCTCAACCAGAGCGAGTGCTAAAGAGCACAATCTTATGTGTAAATTTGATTTCTTTAATATTAAGGATAATATTCTGTGTATCTTAAATTACTTTTCATATTAGTGAGGATATCATTTTGACATGTCAGAATACCTAATGGGATGTCAAGGATGTAATTAAAGGTAAGAGTTTGATCGATTAAATGCTTAAATGGCTTGTCAATGCGCAATCCTCGTGAAAGGTTAAAATGTTAAAAGTGACCATTACAGATGTAACAGGCCACTGTGTTTTAGTCAAGCGATACACATTTTTCTCGATAATAATAATAATAATAATAAAAATCTCTTTAGCTTTTCTTAGCGGTTATTGGTATTTCGGGCGAAGCTGAGCGGCACATACGAGCTTTAATACTGTTTTACAACAGAGACAGTGCGTCGGTACGAAAATACGCCACACTGGTATAAACACAATTATTCAATTATGTAACTTCACAGTTATATTAGTTTACATGGGAGGGAAAAAAGTTGCCTAGCAACGGTTGTTTACTAGGTGCAACGCAGAGAACTGACGTGGCGGGTGACGCGAGTAACGTCATAAAGACTGACAGTATTCTAGCCGTTAGAGCGTAATTATGATGCTCTGTGTAAGTGACCGCCACTTTTATGTTTCTAAAGAGTGGACCTGGAAAGAAAAAGGAGTCAAAAAGAGCAAGGAAAGAGTCATTAGACTAGATCACAATAATAAAGTGTCTGAAATTATAGCATTAACAAAAATCTTGCCTGCAAACATGTCTGAGGAGCAATTACCAAACTCTCAAGTGGATAAATCAGGTGAAAAGAACACTGAACAAAACTCAGGGAGTAAAGGAGTATTCTGGGAAATACGTAATTTCTTCTCAAAACGGTGTAAAAAGATGGCATCGTCAGAAAAATCCACACCTGACCAGGAATCATCAAACTCTGAAGTGGATGAATCAGATGAAAAGAACAAAAGGGTTACTAAAGAAAACTCAGGGAGTGAAGGAGTGTGCTGGAAAATACGTAATTTCTTCTCAAAATGGTGTAAAAAGATGGCATCGACAGAAAAATCCACACCTGACCAGGAATTATCAAACTCTGAAGTGGATGAATCCCGTGATTTACTTAAGGGTTCAGAAAGGCCCAAAAAGCTTGAAGATACAAAGGTAGAAACGTGGAAAACATCTGTTAGCAATATTCTTGAGAAGTTGATTTTAAAAGTAGCCACAAAATCTAATTTTACTTCCACTAAAGAACAACTGGATGACATGCACTGTAGGTTCTTTGCTCAAATCTGGGGTCAGGTACAAGGAGAAGATATTCACATTCCTGAAAAAAACATGGAAAAACTGCAAAAGAAAATCTTAAAGAGCCTTTGTGAGGAGTTTCATTGTTCAGAAGGTGACATGCTGAATTTTATGTTTGTGAATGAGCCAGTTTTAAACGATGCAATTGTCTCCAATTTCGTAAACCTCCTTAGAAAATCCCCAGTAAAGGAAGACTTCTTCTCACGAATATGGAAATTCCTATGCATGAACTCTGTGGACACAGAGAATGAATCCGGTCAAAAATCCACTATATCTGAGTCACCAAAGAACCTTGAGATTTTAGAGAGTGGATCTTCTGATCAAGAAGATAATTTACGATCAGAATATCCTAGCAGTTCTGTGGAATCTTTCCTATCAGAAAAGCATGTGGAAGAGGGTATAGAAAAAAATGGAAGTGGATCATCTGTTTTAAATGTATCTACAGTAAGAGATGTTGATTCTGAAGAAAAAATCTCAGAGGACATACAGACAGCGGTGGAAGACTTTGTGCCAGAATCTGTTTGTCACTCAGAGCTATCTCTGGAGGAAATTTTAGAACCTGAAGAACCACTGTCAGCCAACTCATCTCAGCAGGATTCTGATCCTGAAGATTTGTTGAAGAGCATGGAAGATGTTGACGCAAAAGTAAAGCATGAACAGGTTGCAGAAAGTTTCAAATCATCTCTTAATGATCTCGTTCAGCTGGTGGTTTCACGGGCCGTTGTAAAATTAGATTTAGATTGCTCTCTAGACACAGTCAAGGAAATCTATAATTGGCTCTTTGACAAAATATATGCTGCAGTTGAAGGACATGACTTTGAGATTACAGAACCTGTCTTGGAGAAAATGTACAAGAAAATCTATAAGGATATTTGCAAGAAGCTAAAGTGTTTGGAGAAAGACTTAATGGTTTTATTTGCACTTAAAATGCCATTAGTTGAAAGCGTAACTGTTTCTACTTTTAAAGAGCACCTTAGCAAATCTTCCAAGAAACAAGGCTTCTTCAGAAGGTTATTCTTGTGAAAGACAAATCCAGATTTCATAAAAACAAAACAAAACAACAACTCACATTTGAAATCTGTGTACCCTGAAAAGGTTGGTGAAATGAGTGCTTTTTAACTCTATACCAATTTGAATTGGGCAGCATGGTGGTGGCAGTTGGTACCGTCAAACCACGGCAGAAGTCTGCCGTTTAATCACAGCTGGGGCTTTCTGTGTGAAGCGTTTATAATTTTCTCACGTACAAGTAGGTTTTTCTCTGGGTGATCCAGTTTCCTACATTAAAAAAAAAAAAAATCCCATTTTATTGATGGTGATTCTAAATTCTCCGAAGGAGTCTAAATTTCGCCCCCCCATGAATCGCTACCGTAATGTAATGACGGGGTTTGCGAGCCTGAATGATCCCTGGAACTATGTTTTCCGGGGCATTTGCTCCTGGCAGGGCTTCAAGGCAACTTGGTCCTGGGGATACAGGCCAGACTAAGCGCGATTCCAACTAGAAAATTTCAGAGAAATTTTGAGGCGGATCCAGTGAGTCTGCCCATCAAACTATGGCGAATTCCCAATTTCAAGTTAGCCACATGCTAACCATGGGCTAGCTAAGCGCTTTCCGAGCCATTGGATAATTGTGCGCTAGCTCCATGCTAAATATGTCTAACTGTGGCTAATTCCTCATTTCAAGTTAGCCACATGCTAAGCACAGACTATTGATGTCAAAAGTCCACTTTTGTCTCAAAATCTCCACTTTTGTCTTCAAACTTTGACTTTTGTCCCAAAGTGTGGACTTTTGTCTCCAAATGTGGACTT
The DNA here is from genome assembly GCA_037176975.1 of Arrhamphus sclerolepis. Taxonomy (NCBI): domain Eukaryota; kingdom Metazoa; phylum Chordata; class Actinopteri; order Beloniformes; family Hemiramphidae; genus Arrhamphus; species Arrhamphus sclerolepis. The sequence goes on along the minus strand of JBAMYA010064462.1, from coordinate 2,038 downwards.
TTGTCCTCAAATGTCCACTTTTGTTCCTAAACGTGTATGTTTGACCTCAAATGTCCACTATTGTCTCCAAACATGGACCATTGTCCCCAAGCATGTACTCTTGTCTCCAAATGTCCACTTTTCTCCTGAAACATGGACTTTTCCCTGGAATGTCCACTTTTGTCCTCAAATGTGCATTCTTATACCCAAATGTGGACTTTTGTCCCTTAAAGTTAGTATTTTCCTCCAAATGTCCAATGATGTCCTCAAACATCCACTTTTCTCCCCAAATCTGGATGTTTGTCCTGAAATGTGGACTGTTGGGCTTAAATGTCCACTTTTGTCCGCAAACATGTAATTATTTTCGGGCTAATGAGACATCTGGAGACAAAATTTGTCTCCAGATGTACAGATAAACGTGTCTGTTTGTGTGTCTGTGTCTATGTATATGTACATGTGTCTGTCAGTGTGTGTGTGTGTGTGTGTGTGTTTGACTTGAGACATGCATGTACTCTTGTCTCCATATTTAGTCCTCAGGGACTAAATATGGTGTTCATTGTATGTTTGTTGCTCTTGGAGAGGGCTGCTGGCCTGCTGCTCAGAAGACTATGCTGCTGTTTGCGGCTAGCAATGTTTTGCTAACGCTCATAACAAAACCTCCAGGTCACGTAAACCCGACCGATTAAATATTAGAATCAAATTCATTCCTTAGGCCCGTTCTTTCATTTTGTATTTTCCGAGTCTAAAATTTAAATATGAAAAACCAGGCATTTTTTTGTTAGATTAAAAAACGAAAAACAAAATGAGGCGTTACTTTTTCATTTTTAAATTTTTGATTGACAATTGAAAATAGAACGAATGATACACGGATTTTCGTTCATTATTTTATTTTCAAAACAAGAATTACAAAAAATGAGTTGGTTTTTTCATTTATCGATTTGTTAAACCAAAATGAAAAAACGGAAAAACAAAAGATGACTTGTTTTTTTTTGTTTTTTTGTTTTTTTTTAAATGAAAAAAACAGGAAAACAATGAGCCGTAGAAGAAGCAGAACCCCGCGAATGTCTCTCAGCTAAGTCGGAAACCACAGAAGCATCTACCTCACAATTTTTTTTTTAGTTACTGGGACCAGTTATGGCCACACTTGAGTGTTTTAGTGCAATAATTTTTCAACCTTTTGAGTGGTAAGACTCACTGTGAAATTAGTGACGCTCTTCAGTGCACTGGTGCCGAGGCTGCCCTCCCATGTCTGTGAGGACGCTCTGTTCAGAGCACAACCTCCGTAGAAGATGTCGCGTCTCTGACACTGACTGCGGCGGAAAAGTGTAACATGGAATGCCTCCATTACAGAATCCTAACTCCTGAAGAGGCTTCTGGGGTACAGTTACAGGGGCCTACGGCTTTAGCTGAGACATTCATGGGGTTCTGCTTCTTCTACAGCTCATTGTTTTCCTGTTTTTTCATTTAAAACTGGAAAAAAAAAATTTTAAATAACAAAATGAAAAAACCAACTCGTTTTTTGTAATTTGTTTTTGTTTTGAAAATGAAATAATGAATGAACCATTCATGGATTTCAGTTTGACATGTAATTCTATTCTTTCTTTTGAGCAGCAAACATTAAAACACAAAATTTAACAAGTAATGTGCAAGTGAAAAGTCAGTTGCTGTAACAGTGGAGGGAGTGGTCCAGGTTGTCAGTTGTCAGACCAATCACAAAGCCAACCCTCCTGATGATCTTGTTCAGGCTGTGGGTGTCTCTTGCATACATGACAGGTTCTGAGCTTCCTCAGGAAGTAGTCTGCTCATTCCTTTCCTGTACAGACTTGGTGTTAGATGTCCAATCCAGTCTGTTGTCAATCACGACAGCCAGGCATCTGAGGAGGTGGAGGTCCTGAAGTCTATCACCATCTATCTGGTATGCTGACGTTCTGCCTCAAGTGGTTCAGGGTTCTTGTTCTAACTTCGCTCGGTGTTTCACTATGGGGAATCGCCTCAGCGTGACCTACTACGGAAGCTCCAATGACATCACGTCTGTCTGTGACAGACCGGTTGAGCCGTA
>JBAMYA010064455.1:0-27005 GCA_037176975.1 Arrhamphus sclerolepis | reverse complement strand
CAATTTGGATTTTTGCCTCTAGTATGCACAAGTGTGTGTGTGGGTGTGCTGTTGTTTTTTCTTTTTGTTTATCTGTGTGACTGTGAATAAATGTTTTGGGGTTTTTTTTCTGCTAAAGTTACATCCATTTTCCAGATTTTATCTCATATCCACAAACTGAAGTTCTGAATGGAAACAGTTTTTCTTTTGTGAAACATTAGAGTTTGAATATGAAGACAGCGCTGAGCTATTTAATCATTTTCAGTTAAATCTGATGAAAAAAACACAAGTTATTTAAAAAAAAAAAAAAAGATTCCTAAAAATACAGGCTAGACACTGTTGTTCATTTTATCTAGACTGGTCATGCAACTGAGCTTTATATTTGTAAACAAAAAAAGTCCTGTGGGATAAAAAGTGGGAGGCAAATGCTTAACAGAGTTTACAAAAGGCTAGAAAATTATTAATAACTTTAGCTCTGTTTTTCCAATAAGCAATAAATTCCTATATATGAGATTTAATGTTATTTAGGCCAGTGTCACTGCTCCAGCACAGACTGAATGAGTTAAACAGGAACAATGCTTTTAGACACTCTCATTTCTTCTGTGTTGTACAGAAGAAGGAAACACTAAGTAGCATCCATACAAGCGAAAAGAAAACACAAGTCAGTTATTTCCTATTTAGTGAGGGAGAAAGGAAAAAGTGAAAGTACAGCATAAAGAAAAGAGTTGTAGCTTTTCAATACTTGTGTTGATTAGTTTTCTTACTGCAGCGCATCTATAGACCCTGGAGGAGGCTCTGTTCTCAGTCCACACACACACACACACACACAAGCACAAGCACAGTGGAGTGTTGAAATTCACTTCCACCCAGCCAGACACAAAAAACTGCGGCCTGCCGCAGCTGTGGCAGCACCTAATGTCCTCCATTCATAATACGGCCTCTTCTCTCCATCGTCCTCTGGGCTCTGCGTGAATACTCTTTAAACATTTAAGAGAGGGATCCTGCACCGATCCATCTCACTTCCCTCCCACTACTGCACACTGCCAAAAGCTGATACCATGCAAAATCTCCTTCAGCACTTTTAACACCATCTGCCGCCTCTGCTGCTGCACATGAAGATATTCTCTCATTAGAATATCTCTTCTCCTCATTTAGGTTGCCTTTAATAATTTTGTGTTTGTCTGCAGGACCATTTGAAGTAGACTAGTCTGTTTCGTAATACTATTTGCATATAGTCACTGTTGACAGGGGCGGTTTACTTTAGGTAGTGGCTAACGGAGCTTAAGGAAACTCCCGCTTTCAGGAAATCCATCTTAGACAGAACTCCTGAAACTGTTGTTGTAGCGTTCTCTTAGTCCAAAGTTACACTTAAGAACATATAATATCTGGGTGTCTAACTACTAGACCAAAAACGCCTTAAGAAAGTGACCCTGTCGCTTTATTTGTTGCATCATTAATATGAAAATATGTTATTCAGTGAGGAATTCAGATTTTTTTTCAGGGCAAGAATCTGAATCCGACCCAGATCGGAGCAGCATTAATAAGTCTCCTCATCTCCACTGAACTTCCCCATCATACCACCTCTGCTGTACTTCAGAAGCAGTTTGTACAAAGCTGTATAACACATCTTAACACGGCCACACTCTTCTGAAACTGCAGGAACTCAACAAAGTTGAGTGTTTAACGCCAAACGTCAAAAGAGGCTTTATAAGGTATCTCAGTGAGATGCTGATGTAGCACCCCAACATCTGCATGAACTGGTCAAGTGAAACTGACAAGAGTGTTGACAAACAAAATGGCATGTATTACTGGAGGAGACAAGCAGAAGAATGCATAGAAAAAAAGAAAATTTAACATTAGGAGAATTTGTTTCGTACAAACTAATTGATTTAACTACAGTTGGTGGTAGGCAATCTTAAAAGACAAACTGTTATTGTGTTACAATGTTTTTGGCAACTTCTGCTCTCATACTGGCAACATCTTCCAGAAGAGGACCAGATTTCTCATCATCCCCATTCTCCTGTGCCAAGTGTTACACTTTGATTAAAAAAGACAAACACCAGTTATGAGCTTGTGGCACCATCGACTGTAAAGATAAAGTGACTGTGCAGCTAAATTTCTCTCTGCAGCTTCTGTAATCAGTGAAGTGTAATTTTAAAAGATGTGAACGTCCTTAGAGAAGCAGCTACATCCTTCTGTGGGCAGCTCTTTGACAATTTACATGACTGGTTGTGGCCTAAATACAATATTTTCCTTGGCACAGCTTTTGTTTACTTGGCACAGTGGGATTAACTTCAAATGTCTCGAATGGAGAAGGTCTCACCGAACACCAAAAGAGCTTTTAGAGCAAAAGTCCTGAATTCTTCTCTGATCCAACAACAAAGTTATGGATCACTCACTCTTGTATTATTATCTTTTTACGTTTTACCGTAATACTGTAATTCTAGCCTTGTAGATGAGACTAAATGAACTTTCCTTTACTCTTGTGGAATTATTGCAAAAGTAAATACTTCCCAAATGGCCTGAAATTATAAATAAAGCAAAACACAGTCAAAGAAACTGTATTGTTATATTGTTAATCTACATCCATTTTTGCATTTAGGGCCTGGAATATATTCCAAGTAAAGCCGGTTCATAATTTTAGTATTAACAGGGAGTTGTAAAAAAACATTCATGTTATTTGAAACAGGTCATTTCAACAAGTGATTGAGCACCAAACCAGTATCCATGTAAGGCTGTGAGCGTGACAACACCCCTGTAATGTTTCACATCTGTATTTGCATTAAAAATGGTACAAGATTACAACTAAAATGATTTGTAACGTACCATCCAGAATTGCTTTTCAAGTGTTGTGAAAATGAATGGCACCATTGCATGATGGTAGAATTATCACCGTCACAGCTTTTTTGTAATGTGTAATAGGCCCGAAATGCAAAACTAGATGTTTAACAAATGAAATTAAGTTGGTGAGAAAAACACAAATTATCTTGTTTTCAAATTTTCAGTGTATCATGAATTTTACTTTTTTTTTATCGGCCTTAAAATACTTTATCAGTTCTACTTATTTAGCATCATTTTAAACAGATCTTCAGAAATTCAGTTGTGCCATGTTCCTCTTTGTATAAGAATAATCCTTGTCCCTCTAACACATGACTCAGTGTGACCATATCCTAATTAGATGACAATTTGTCTAATTCAGTGAATAACTTTCAAAAGATGTTTTTAGTGTTATATAATTAAAGTCAGTGGTGCTTTTCCATTGATATTATTCTCGCTTTCAAGTCAGAACTCCTCAAACTGCTCTGATTTATTATGATTAATTATACCATCTTCTTTTCCCCCAGACTCACACCATCTTCTCCCTGCTGGGCCTGGACCACGCCTACGTCACCAGCATCGGCCGCCTCATCGGGGTGGTTTCCCTCAAAGAGGTAAAACCATATACATATATATAAATAGAGACAGCGTCCCGTCACATGATCCATAAATTTGTACACAGACTTTGAAGCCCATTTTTTTACGCAAAACATGCAGCCCATGTTGTAAAGAGCCAGGACAAAGCTCTTAAAACTCTCAGCTCTCAGTCAAGCACATTTATTAACATCTGGGCTTTTCTGATTTTCTGATGTGGATCAAAAACATTCACCACTGGTAGAGTCGTCATGGATGTAAAATATAACTATAGAGACCAAAACTGATTTTGCCAAAGTCTACACTAACATTTGAGTCATTGGGGATTTGCTCTGTTTTGGAGCAAGCACCCAGTGGTCAGTCGAAGAACTGCAACAAAACGTAATTCTTGGATGAGCTTAAACCCGGAAGTGGGATGGTTGCCGGCTGGGTAAAAGTCTCTTTTATAATTCACTAAAATATCTTCAGCTTTAGTCACTGATCAAATCCATTTTTTTTGTTCATGTCTTTGACATCCAGCACTGTGAAAAGTTGTCATGGTGGTCATTTACACACACAGTACATGTTGATGTGCTTTCATGGCTTTTATAACTGTGAAGTCACTGTCACTATCATCAGTGGTGCTGTCACTGTGCTGCGCGCACACACAGACCTTTCAGTTGTCATTAATGATTCTCCCTCCCTCTGCGTGTGATGCACAGTGACAGACAAAAGGCTGCTGAATATTGCAGTCTCTATCTTTTGCCTCTGCCTGTTCTCTGCCCACCGCCCTCTCCTTCATTCTCTCCTGCCTCACAGACAACTGAAAACCACTCACTCACTGTGAATTGGCCAGGAAGCAGAGAGGATTGTTGCTAAGTGCCTCTCACTGACATTTAGGCTTTTTTGTTCACTCCACAGGCAGATAAAGCGCAGCTTCTCCCAGTCTGCCTGTCTGTCACATAGACACAGTGTTGTATTACAGCAATCATAGGAATATTTGCGTTATTTAATGCCCTCAGCAGGTAGACTGTGTTCTTTTCACTGCTGCTCCCAAAATCCTTCACCTGCAAGATTACAGCTTCACGTTGAGAGATGGAATAAGACTTTGACGCTGTTGGAATATATTTTTATTGAGTCATTTAAACCAAGTACAGTCAAATAACTTTAAAAACACCTGGATTTTAATGATTTCTCGCTTAAGGAAATAAAAGAAAGATGCTGCTCGTCATTTGCTAAATGAATACCATTGTTTTTTTTTAACTAACTAGCAGAAAAAGAATAGCTGTCACCTTCAAGTAACGACGACTGGATAAAATACTAAAGTTAATTGTGTTGACAACACACTTAAGTGAAAAACGATGAATAAATAATTAAAATATGAAGCTCAAACAGGTGAATTTAACTTGATAACTAAAACTGATAAACAATTCTTGTAACTAGCTAAAAGGAGCTATTCAAAAGTAACCATTCAAATTTCAAGTTAGTGGGGTTTTATTCATACATTCATTCATTCATTCAGTCATTGAATTTGGTTTTAGTAACATGGTGACGGTTCTGCATAAAAAAATTCATATCAGCAATAGTGTTACTAATGTATTATAAGAACAAAGTAAATGCACTGTTCCTTGAGGACATCAACCATTTAACAAAGCAGGAAAAACTTTTGTAAAATCTGCAGTACTTTATGGTGCAAACTCCTTGTATATGTCGAGTTGATTCATTATCCTAATTTTCAGTTGCATGAACATGTACAGCTGATACCTGCTTAGTATTGTTTGTACCAGTAACCGTGGAAACCAGGTTAACTTCCTGCACACACTTCTCAGATCTTTAGTCTGAGTTGTTTTTATTCGACCAGAACTCTAACTGCATGAAGTATTTATTCCTGACAGCCATTTGATGTCCTCTAATGAATGGTCTATTTTCCTAAATAAGCCGCGTTGCTGTACATTTTGTACTGAGGCAGAGGTCTGAATTGAGCCATCTACTTTCAGTCCTGATGTGTGTAGGTGGCACAGAGGTTAATGAACGTACAGTCATTATGCTGTGACAGGTTTCAGCAAACGGAAGAGACGTCTAAATCACTCTGACCTTATTTTTCGAGTGCACTCTTTTCTCTGCATCCATTACATTTCAGAAAATGGACTCCAGTCTGAAAGAGAAAATGCTTTCTGTGCCTTTGCATTAGATTGCAAACTTGAGGGCATGCTGAGGTTAAAGCAGCTGGAGAAATCCCAAGATTTAACTCACAGTTTAACTTATAGCTTCATGTTTTCTGTTGTTGTTCTTGTTGTTGTTGTTGTTGTTGTTTTTGTTTGTGTCAGTGGTCAGCCAGGTTTCCTGAAGGAATTTGTCAACTCTTAGTGACTCTTATTCAAGCACTCATAACATAACATTATTGGTGCTGTTCAAATGCTTGTCTTGATATGTCAGAATAAGACTTTGTAGAAAAATATGATCACATAAATGCCGCTGCCTTTATTTGAGGGAATGTCGTACTCCTGAGGATGACCACATCGGTTTTGAGGCTGCAGGTCTAAAGTATGGATAGCAGCCCAAAATCAATTTAAGTCACCGGAATGCACATATTACGTTTTCTCATAACTGGTTTGCCTCTCTCCATCCAGCTTCGCAAAGCCATTGAGGGCTCTGTGACGGTGAAAGGTGTGAAGGTACGTCCACCTCTGGCCAGCTTCAGGGACAGCGGCACAAGCAGCAGCGAGAACGAGGCCACCGAGCTCCACAAGCTGTGGGACCGCCACAAGAATGTGTCACTGCCACAAGAACACAACCCATCAGAGTCTGATGAGAAGTCCCAGTGAGCGAAAGTCGCATGGAGGAAGAAGAGCAAATGGAGGAAGAGGAATAGGGAACATTGAGCTTTTTAAACTCCAAAGCCACAACATGCAAAAATCCTCAGGGCTAAGGATCAATATTTAATTTTGAAGAGTTTTACTGCTATACCCTCCTCCTCTTTGCTTCTCTCTTCATCTGCTCCTCTTCCTTCTTAAACATAACCTCCCTTGCTTCATGGCCTGTCCAGAGCTTTCTCTAGGAACCTTGCACTGACCCAGCCAGACGCTCCTGGAGAAGAGTGAAGCACAACCTGTACGCAGCCCTGCTGTCAGTTTACCTTTGGGATTCAACAACAGGACCTGATAGTCGAGGCCGAAGCTGGGACTGGGTTTAACTTTTTCTTTTTTTTTTTTTAAAGGGATGTTTCAAAGTAGACTTTCTTTTGCCTGTGTATCTTTAGAGTTGAGATCCAAGTTTGTACCTGCAAAAGATAGCTTTTGAACGAGTCTTCCACTTCAGCAATGAAATTTAGCAGTGATGAGGAAGACTACTGTAATGTATGCATGTAATGGAAGTGTGAAAGTATGAAATGGGAAAATGTGAGCGTGCATGAAGAAGGTAGCAAATTACCAAGATGATTTTTTTTTCCTTGCCTTTAGAACACATTTCAGTCTTTTATTGCTTATGAGACTAGTTTTATTCCTCACTGACCAGGTGGCCTGGGTTTGACTGGAAATGACACTACATTTTCCCCCACTGAAAAGTATTCAGTTCATGAGGGGACAGATGTGTACGTTTAGTGTAGTTTCCTCTATATCTTTTTTCCTCCACATGCTCATTCTTCCACTCTGAGTCTTAATGGTCAGATTGAATGTGCAACCTATGCAAGCAGACATGCCTTTTGACAGCATCAGAGGCACCTGTTTCATAATGTGCACTACTTTCATTCTCTAGCTACCTACAGACTTGCGTAACACGAGGCAAACACATGAAAATGTACAAAAGAACTCGACAGTAATTCACTCCTAAAAGTGGGAGGTTTTCTGCATATCTGTCTATATATAGCTCTGATCAGCGTTCCAGGGAAGATTGGGACAAATGAAGAGGGTGGGAAACAAGGGAAGCAGGAGTAGCAGGAGCAAATGGACGACTGAAGGAATGAGCTGCTCTGAGTCGCCACGGTAACTAACCTTCATTACTATGTCTCAAAGACACAACTCAATCAGATACGTTTATGATACAGGGTACAAGAAGCCACATTGATGACACGTGTAGCTCTCAGTGATGATGTGCAAGTGGCAGTATTTGGGTGTACTAGAGTATCACCCAGTGAGATTAACCGCCATGAAACCACTAAAAGCAATTCATAAATGATCCACATTGGGTGAAGTTTAGTCACACAAACCTAGTAAAGAACCTGACTGCAGCATTTTTAAATTATTGCTGCAGCAGAACCCTGAGGCATTGTGGTTTCTGATTTCTGACATGACCGATAACACAAATTATCTTATATTTAAAGATTCATGTCTCCCATTATGCTCCTGGCTTGTCAGCACATTCTCTGCATATTGACAGCAAAACATTCATATTTTTTTCCCTTTCCTCCAGTCCTCCATCTTTTCCTGTGCCTAAACACTTTTTTTGTTTTGTTTTGTTAACTTATCATGACTACCACAAACACATCATTATTGACACTCCTTAGCAATTATTTTAGAACTAAGCAAGGATGCCCATTACTTCCTACAGAATATGCACCACAGTATTGATGTCTTAAATACATTACCACACTCCCTCCTTTATCTGTGCAAAGCATGTAACTTTGTTTGGCATTGCATTTCTAGGTTTTGCTGTAAAAAATACTTCCAGTGAAGCTGCATGGCTTTCCTTAAAAGTGTGCATGTGGCATTTGTTTATAATATAAAATGCCCCAAAAGGAGGATACAGAACGGTCCAATATGAGTGAACAATGCTGACATACGTTTGCCATCTTGTGCCTATATTTTCTGACATTATACGACATCCACTTCCACTTATCCAGTGAGCTTGATTCATTACCTGATTTATGAACTGAAAACGGGGTCTTTAGTTCAAAAAAACCTAAACAGATTAATATATTTAATATGATTGCAGCAATATAAAATGATCATAATTTAATCTCCTATTGAATCCATACTATTTGACTTTTGTTTTCCTGAAAGAGATTTGGGAATTATTTTATAATATCTGTTATATTTTTGTCACGTTTGATTATTTAAAAGTTGATTCCATTGCTGCTGAAACACAAATGCAAATAACTCTTGCAGACCTGCAGTGGCTGTCTGATGGTAAAACAGGAGAAATGTAATGGTGATGTTGGGGAAGTTGATGCTGATGGTACCAGTTTGTGGTCAGTCGTTGACTTGTTCATTCCACAAGTGCCTCCTCCTCTTTATCAGTGGGAGTAAGCAATTGACACCTAAGTGTCTGGGACTGGTTTTCTGGTCATAAACATGCAGATGAGGCACTTTTCACACACAGAAATAATATAAGTCGCATGGATGATGCTGTTGTCACCATGGAAATGCCCATATCTGCTCACCCTCGGGACTAAATGCAATCCACTGATTTGGTCCTGTTCATCTGTTTGTTGCTTTTCATTGATTTTTCATCGTTTTGCCAGATCCCCTCCACTCGTCACAGACATTTCACATTGTTTGAACTCATTTTGCTCCCATAGAGGGTTGGGTGTGGGAGGTGCATTAGTATGTATTAATCAAAATGAGAGTTGTACATTTAAAAAAAAAAAAGAAAAATTCTTTTTATTGATGATTTTCTTGTGGGTAATCAGTTTGTGCAATAACAGTTGTTCATCTCACTTTGTAACCCTGTTTTTATTTACGACATGAATGCGAGATAACCCTATTTTTGTAAAGAAACCTGAAAAGAGTAAAAAGATGTATGTATATGAGGGGAACTAAAAGCTCACTCAGGAGCTACAGTAGTGTGTGATGAGGTGAATGACTGTTTGAAGGAGAAAGTCTCCCAAAAGCCCCCATAAAAGCTGACTAGAATAAACATTAAAAACACTTTTGCACTCTTACGTGATTTGTTCATGAGGAAAAAATGGATTCCTCATTTTGGCTTGTGGGACACTTTCTTAAAGGCTTTTTGGTGAATCTGCTGCATGGACTGTAGCTGGCGCTCTTTTACTCACACACACTTAGACAGTTTTACCATGCATCCTTCTGTCCTCTTCTCCAGTCAGAGGGCCTTTGATTTGACCACATCTTCGTTTCACCCATTGAGTTATCTTTTAGCCACTCCTTACGAACTGCACACTACTGCAAACCCTGAGGCCCAAACCCAAGAGAGCTGAACAAAACCCACAGCTATTTTTCACACCGAAAATCAAAATGTTGTTTTTTTTTTGTACATCATTGTTAAATAAAATTTTAACAAGAATTTTGTTGGGGGAGTGCTTTCTTGTCTAAGAATGTCTATCAATCTGCAGCAGAGGTGTTTTTATTCACTGTGTGATGAGAAATGCACACAGAACTGCCTCACCAACATTCAAATTAATTTCATTTCAACCCAGATCTTTTTGTGCTTTCAAGGGTCAGCTTTTCTTACATTTGTTCATTAAACTGACGACCTACCTACTGAGACTTCTTTTTATGCATTAGCCAAATCTTTATTGCGATATACACAAAATACCCTTTTGAGTGTGAACCACAATCAGAAATAGTTGCACAGTTTACAAAGTACTCTTCAAACAAGGATTTTTCAAGTCTAAGGGTGTGTAGTACATATTGATATAATAAAATAAACTGGTCCTTATGAGGTTTTAAAATTACATACAACCCTAATTCAAAGAAAAACTCGGGCAAAGCAATTATCTGCTTGATAAGGCATTTTTTAAACAAAATAAGTTGTCATAAACTCACAAAAGTTGTCCTAACCTTTGAGGGAATTGGGGTTGGACATATAACCATGGATGAACAGCACATAGCCTTTTATGCTGTCTCATTATTTAATGAAATTTAAGTCAAAATGGCTGGAAACATCATACATAAAGTAAATATACCTGTAGTCCTGGTGAACAGGTAACATCCTTTTGCACCTTAAGCTATTGCTACTAAACTCTATAGGTTCTTGAAATCTGTGTACCTTTATCAACATAGCACAGGCTGTTCATGGTAATTTATGAATTTCAATCTCTTTTGAAGGAATATTTATATTTACTTATTGGTTAGCACTTGCAGTCTTCCTTCCCCGCAGTGGGCAAAAAAAAAAAAATCACTTAAATTCCAAGATCATCTCATGATTTACATCTCTTCAAATAATCATTATAGATGGTTATTGAAGTGGGTAGAAGATCTCATGTAGTGGTTCTGTGTTGCAGCAGAAGCCTCTGACTGAAAACAATCACTGTGTTGTGTAGAGGATCCTCTAGGTTGTCCATGATGTTTATCATTTTATAAAGTATCTTCCTTTGGACAACCAGCTCCAGGGGCTCCAGAACAACGTCAATCTTCTTTTGAAAAAAAAAAAAGAAGAAAAAAAAAAAAGACAAGCCAAAAAGCAACTTAGGACTGGTTTCCTGGGCGTCTCTTTACGACAAGTGTGTATCTCTTTTACGATGCTATGTCACACATAAACAACAACCGCCATCATAGCAGAGGTGACTAAGAGACTGAAGAAGGTAATAACAGATCAGACAATGAAAAGGAGATCAAGGAAAAGCCAACAAAAAGAATCTTAGTAGTTGTAAAAACGCCAACCCCAGCATGTATATGGGGACCTGCTGATGATATAAAAATTTAAAATAAAAATGCAAAAGGTCTTTTATGCTGTTTTTAATACATATGGCGTATGTGTAATTTCTCATCTAAGATTATACTAGTTTAATTTTAAGAAGTCTATCTGGCAAGTGCCATGTGTTGATGCCCTTTCATTGATCAGCAAATGTGATGATCTATTCAGTGCAGCTCTGAGCCATCAGTACTTGTTAGAGCTGAAGAAACTAGAACATCATAAGTCACTCACTAGTTAGTGATAACTAATCATGTTTCAAATGAGTAGTTTGATAAAAAAAAAAAAATTAAAAAAACTTTTCTTACGACTGATTTTCAAATAAGTTTATTGATCTTAGTGCTGCTGTCTCTCCACAAATAAACAGCAGGTAATGTGATTACTCTTGTTAGTACATTAGTATTCTTATTCTCTAACTAATGTACTAACTAAATAATGTTAAAGGAGTAATAAAATGATGGCTTGTCCTTTTTTTTGATGGATTGATGTTTACCTGTGTAAAGAAAGAAATTCTTAAAGCAAAACAACTATGTATACCAACACAAAAGTAGAGAGCCATCTAAGGGTCAAAAGCAGCATTTTTTCTGGAGCACTAATGCATTCCATTGCATTATTTATTGACTTCCTCGTGAACCGCATGAACAGCTGGTGTGTTGCTCCAGGCTCCAGCATCAGTACAACACTGAACCAACACAATCATCTGAGTGCACAGTACACAAAAATGGCTGCACACCCACGCTATACTAATGTGTCACAGCCTGAATGGTTTTCAAAATGCAGCCTCGCTCAATCAGCCTCAGCAGCAGCAGCAGGTGACGGGTCTGATGAACGGCTTCTCCAAAGGGCTGTACTCTGTAGCAAGATTAATGGGTTAGTGAGGGTGATTGAAACCAGATCTTCCTGTTACCAAAAGGTGATTCTCTTGAAAATACTGCAAACACACAGTCCTGTGTTTAATTTCCAGGCATTAACATTGCAATTTTATCCTGTTAATCAGAAGTTTAAAAAGTTGTTTCTGGTTTGTAACAACATTCAGATGTAGCACTGGAGCATGGCAAAGGAGTAACAAGAGTTTAGATTAGAAGAGAAATGAATCATGCCACAAGCATTTTCTAAATACTATTTACCAGCAAGATGCTGGAGGAAAGGAAAATACTCAGAAAACACCCCCTGAGGTCAAAATCCTAGCTTGGAAAAGCAGAGAAACCACCCCCACCTTGACTTCAGTATCTAACATGGTGGGTCATGTTACTACATCGACAAAGTAAAAACTGAGCTAGGTGAGGGTGGGAATGAAGATTGACCAGCAAACAGAGTCTTGACTTTTGCTTTGCTTTGCTTGTCCCTGCTCCTTTTCAAACTTTCTGTTATTATTATTATTAGTATAGATATTATTATTATCATTGTTGATATTATTATTGTTATTGATGACACTTGTTTGAAATAAAGCATTCATTCATAACTCCCTCTTCACCACAGCAGACCAGTACAGAGTCTGCATTACTGCAGATACTGATCCGATCTGTCTGTCAATCTCCCACTTCATTCTCCCCTCACTTGTGAACAAGACCCCAAGATACCTAAACTCCTCCACTTGAGGCAGATCCTCATCCCCAACCCGGAGAGAGCATTCTACCCTTTTCCGACATAGGACCATGGTTTCGGATTTGGAGGTGCTGATTCTCATCCCACCTGCTTCACACTTGGCTGCAAACTGCAGCAAGAGGTCACCGCTCGATGAATCCAACAGGACCACATCATCTGCAGAGAGCAAAGATGCAATATTGAGGTCACCAAAGTGGAACCCCTCTGCCCCCTGGCTGCACCTAGAAATTCTGTCCATAAAAATTATGAACAGAATTGGTGACAAAGGGCAGCCCTGGCGAAGTCCAACTCTCACTGGAAAAGAATCTGACCTACACTGGCAATGCGGACCAGACTCTCAATCCATTTGTACAGGGACCAGGTAGCCCGTAACAATGGACCCCGTACCCCATCCCCCTGGAGTACCTCCCACAGGATACCCGAGTGACACCAAGTCTACAAAACACATTTGGACTGTTTGGGCAAATTCCCGTGCCCCCTCAAGGACCCTACTGAGGATATAGAGCTGGTCCAGTATTCCACGACAAGGACGGAACCCACATTGTTCATCCTGGATCCAAGGTTCGACTATCTCCAGCACCCCTGCATAGACCGTACCAGGGAGGCTAAGGGGTGTGATTCCCCTGTAATTGGAACACACCCTTCGGTCCGCCTACTTGAAAATGGGAACCACCATCCTGGTCTGCCAAGCCAAAGGTACTTCACCCGATATCCACACAATGTTGCAGCGACGTGTCAACCAGGACAGCCCTACAACATCCAAAGCCTTAAGGAACTCAGGGCAGATCTCATCCACCCCTGGATGCAGCTTCTTAACTATCTCAATGACCTCAGCCTCAGTTATGGATGACCACACTTCAGAGTCCCCAGACTCCACTTCCTCCATGGAAGACATGATGGTGGCATTGAGAAGATCCTTGAAATATTCCTTCGTCCAACAACATCCCCAGTTGAGGTCAACACCACACCACCGTCACTGTACACCATGTTGGTGTAGCACTGCTTTCTCCTCCTGAGGCACCTGATGGTTTGCCAAAATCTTCTTGGAGCCAGCCAAACGTTTGTAAATGTGACCCCTGATCTCAAACCAATACAGCAACTTTTAGATGTGATGGAACAGGAGATTCTCATCATGGATGTGCAACCAACAAATCTGCAGGAAGTGCTTGATGTCGTCATGTCAGTATGGACCACAATCGCTGAGGAACGTTTCCAACACCTTGTTGAATATATGACCCCAAGAATTTAACCAGTTCTGAGGGCAAAAGGTGGTTCAACCTTGTACTGACAAGATGTACCTACTGAAGTGGACTGAAGGTGTAGATATTCAGCTTGCAGATGTAAAATTTACTTATTTGTAAAATTAAAAGTAGTGTGAGTGTAAGATGAGAAATACAGTCTTTCATCTCTTCCATCAGTCACTGCAACAGTTTGAGTGATGAAAGTAAAAATGCACTATCAAGAGTGAAGCTGTGAAAGATGTATATTATAATTTTTTTTTTTTTAAAGTACACAGTACTTTTGAAGATGTAACCTTTGTCATACAGCATCCTCTTTTTACCTGAAATTACAACATATTTTGGGATACCAGAAGTATTCACCCCTCAGTTCTGTGCATCCTTTATTGATGAATAATATGTAATAATATAGTATCTCAGTACTGTAACTGTGATTACCTACATAAACATCTGAAAGGAAAACAAAAAAAAATTACTGGTTGAACTAAACATCTTAAAATGTCCAATTATCCTGATATCTTCGTAGCTGCCACAGTAGATGTAAAAAACATTGTTACATGGTATTTTTAAAAAAATGTACATGATAAACAATTTTCTGACAGTATCTCCCCTTGCCTTATTGGTAGTAACAGTGATGTCTTCTGCTATAATTAATCTTAAAAAAATGCGCAAACATCAGATGCTGTATGTAAATTCCTCTTTATGAGAGCCTAAAGAAGAAATGCTGAAACACTGATGAGCACTGTGAGGATGTCACTACCCACAAAGAAGCTGGTGCTGTTGAACTTTTTCTGTAGTTAACCCCAACTTTCTAAATGCAGATTTGTTACACAACAGAGACCAATGGTGCCATAAGCATCATAACATGAATGAACCTTGATGAGAAGGAGAAATAAAGTATTCATTAGAGCCTTCCCATCTTCAGGTGCTCTGTACCTGCAGTCACTGTTTGTAAACAGCAGTCATTATTTTCTGAGGCTATAATGAAAATGACAGGAAAGGTTTCGCTTAATCTGTGAGAGTTAATTAAAGATTTATTATGGTTAATTGCCTTTATCAGCAGAGAACAGGTAATAGAAATGACACAAATGTGCACAAATCAAACTTTTAAAAGCTGTATCCAATAAGGTGACAACAACATTTCATTACATTAACTGATAGATTCTGATAGATGTTTTTTTTTCCCTTCTATGTTACTACTTAGATGCAAAATTGGATGTCTAACTGAAAAATGTAAACCATCCCACTTATACTTGATAAGATGGCTAAAGATGAAGTAAAAGATATATACACTCTACTCCCACTCAGAATATAAAAGGATGGGAGGAAATGTTTCATGTTATTGAACCCCCATGTTCTATAAATTGCTGTCAACATGAAAAATCCAAAGAAACTAGAGTTAATAAAGCGCAACACTCCAGTTCCAGTAACATAACTCAACTTGAAACTGTCTCATCAGGAGTGTTTTGTTGCAACAGTTGGCTCAGTTACGAAGCACAACTGCAGACTTTATTGCATCTTTTGTACCTTATTTTTTCAGTTTGTTTCTATCCTCTCCTTCTGCTGTATGTACTTTCAAGAGACATACACACACAGCTTGTTTAAATCTGTTGTTTTGCTGTTTGAGAGAGAGCATCTGGACTGTAATGGCTGGAGACGGTAAAAGCTTAATGAGCTAAACATGTTCATTCATCAAGCAGGCTGCAGCTCTGTCCCTCAGTGAGTTTGAGGTGGGGAACCAAACCTACTCCAGAGACATTTTTCCTTTCACTGCTTCTGTGGGTGATTGTTGGCGTCAATTTGCTGTGTGATCATTTTTCCTGCATTTTTTTAAGCCTCCAGTGGTGGTCATAAATACTTGTCCCATGCAATCCCTAGTCCACCATGTTCTAACTTAGAATTTAAAGCAAATGAGACACCAACACCTTGCAGTTCTTTATTTCATGGACATAGATTACTATAACACACATAGAGAGTTCTGTAGTTTGTAATGGATGATGTTGGGAAGCAATTTTTCAGTTTCAGTGGTCACACTGTTCTCACTTCTGACGAGTGTTAAAAGTGTCCTTTGAACAAAAAAGTCCTGTGCAATTGGAGACTGTTTATGTAATTGCTCGTCTGCTATTACAAAGGTGCAGACTGGCCCTTGTGGGTGTGTGGGTGTGTGTGTTCTCGTTTCCATTATATCTGAAAAACTGAAAACTAAAGTAGCAAAGCCCTCTTATGAATTCTAAGGTCTTCTGTGTGATGATATAATAAAAATCATCTGGTTCTTACCAGGTCTTAAAATTAACTAAATGCAACCTCAGTCACATGACATATTACTATACTATATACTATACTATTACAACCCCAATTTCAAAAAAGCTGGGATGCTGTACAAAATGTTAATTAAAAACTGAATGCAGTGATTTGCAAATTGCAACATTCCAATATTTGCAATATTCCAAATTGGGCAGCATGGTGGATTGATGGTTAGTGTTGTTGCCTCACAGGAGGGTTCCTGGTTCAAGTCCCATTAGGGGCCTTTATGTGTGGAGTTTACATGTTCTCCATGTCAGGGGCGGTTCTAACCTGTTTGGTGCCCTGGGCCCTCTGGCACTTTTATTTCGACTGACTATTAGATGCCACTCCAGCCAGGCTACTTAGCTACTGAGCAGGGTTTACTTTTAAACCCTTACAAACTTTTCCACACCTCAGGCTTTGCTTTTATTGCCAGTGCAACCAAAATGTAATCACCAGAGGCTACCACTTATTTACAGAGAAAGCCCAAGAGCAAACTGGAGCCCGGCCCAAGCCTGTGTAAATGATTGAAATTCAGCCCAAACCTGACTGAACCCACTGGGCCCCTTATGGGTCCTGTCGGGTTCGGGAAAAGATCTTCAGTTCTATCCCCAGCGGCAAGGCAAGTTTATTTATATAGGCTTGTACATTTCTTTCTCAAATGAATTTCAATGTGCTGTACAAAAATAAAAGCTAAGTACAGCACATCTACACCAGATGGAGAGCCCTCACTCCCTAGAAATGGGCAATAGATAACCGATCAGTGCCCATGTTATCAAAAGATGCGCTGGCATGATGGCCCAACGATGCCGCCCTGGACAATGGCCCAGATGAGAAACCACCCCTGCTCAGTGTGCTTGCATGGGTTTTGTAGGGGTACTCTGGCTTCCTTCCAAAGTCCAAAGACATGCACATCAGGTAATCGGTGTTTCTAAATTGCCCTTAAATGTGAGTGGATGTTTGTCTACATGTAGCCACTCCAGAGTATACCTCTGCATTTCATCCTGAAGGCTCCAGCAGACCCTTGTGACCCAGCACAGGAATAAGCAGGTATAAAGGATGGACATTTCACATGCTGAAACTGAAACATTATACCATTTCATACAAAATATTATTAATTAATCTTGACTTTGATGGTCTCAATACATCCTTGAAAAGTTGGAACGGGGCAACAAAAGGCTGGAAAATACTTTCCACAAGTCAAAAACAAGAGGCAGCTGACATATTTGAAAAGGTCCCATGAATGCTGAATAGTACGTACAGGTGTTAGGGAAACATTATACTCCCATTCAGACAATGCCACTAAGGCCTTACATGGTTCAGCAAGACTATACTAAACCATGTACTTCATCCATCACAACAGCATGGTTCTGCAGAAGAGTTTGATTGCTGAACGGACCTGCCTGCAGTCTAAACCTTTCACCAATAGAAAACATTGTAAATGATGTGCTGTTCAGGACTTTTGAGCAGCATCAGACAAGAATGGGACAACATTCCTCTTCTAAAACTCCAGAAACTGGTGTACTCACTTGACAGATGTTTAAAGACAAACATCATCTTTTCCAACTTTTTGTGTCCATCAAACACAAAATGAACTAATATTTTACATAAATGGTGAAATGTCATTCACTCCATGTCATCATTGCATTCTGTTTTTATTTACATTTTGCATGGATTCACAACTTTTTTTTTAAATTGGAGTTTGTATTTATTTAACAAAAATGAAGCCAAAACATTCAGTGTGTGGAAAAACTAAGCAAAATTAAACTCAGATGAATAGGTAGCTTATAGAACAACCTTCATATCCATCATAGTAATCTTTTTTCTGTATGTTTTCAGTCTCTAACACTGTTTTTATTTTTCTGCAGTGTCAGTTTTACAATGTATTTACTTTAATTCATTGACATTTATTGGAATTTTTTCATGCAAAGCTATATTAAGGTCCAACCAAAGAATTTCAAACAGACTGAGGTTTGGGTCACTGCAGCATCTTGACTTGTGCGGACTGAATTTAACGTGAATTTTCTGGCACATAAACTCTTGGGAAGATTTGCAGTTGATTGTGTTCCACTTGTTAATAATTTCACCCCACAGAATGTTGAAAATAGCCTTATAACCCTTCTAAGATTTATGAGTTTCTTAAGCCAAAGCCAGTCTAATATTGGCATTATTCATGAAAATGTAAACAGAATATTTAATTTATTCGTGAATATGTATAATACTACTGGTAAGTACATCAGAAGATGAGCAGGCTGTATGGTTCTACCATGACCCAGTCCTGTAATGTCACAACATCCTGCAAATCTGAAATACTTTCTGAATGACACAGTTTCAGTCTAACCATTTGTTATTAGTCAGTTCAGACAGTCAAGTATATGTTCTCAGGCTGCGAATTGTTTTTTCCCCACAATGTGATGTTTTTCTTTTACAACCATTTTGAATTTATATATATTTTTGTTTTCATTTTTTCTAAAAGATTTTCTTTAAAAAAATAAATAAAAATAATAGCAAGTCTCAAAGCATTTTCATGTCCTTCATGTGTGCGTCAACAACAATACAAAGCTACAGTGAAGTAGTGGAAGACTTGAAACAAACACAAAGCGTAGTCTTTAGCATCAGCGTTATTTAATCTTTGGGAACATAGACCTTCAAAACAACTTTAAACTTTACATAATCAAGTGAAAAACTTTTTTTTTTATTTGACTAAAGGAGTTAGAGAGTTCATATATACGTGTAAATGTAGAATTTTCCTTGTATCCACTCTGACTCTGATATGATGTTTCCCAGATGCCCACATCCTGCCTTCAGGATGAGTTTCAGCTTGCTGCCTGTATTTACGTATGTATGTATGAGTTCATACTCAGTGTTTTGCTATAGATCACATGTGTTTTGGAAGTAATCAAACTAAATACAGTACACATTAGTGTAAAAATGCTTAAATGCTTTTATCTTAAAAGTGTATTTCATAGAAGGTTACATCAGGGCTGGAATCCTTTCAGGCAGGAGTAAATGTTAGAGGAAAAAAAAAGAAATAAAAATAAACCATGAATGCTGCACTGATGTGGATCTTGATGCTTAGGTCATTTTAACAGCAGCGATAAATCCACAAGTGAAGTTCAGGGAAAGTTTAAAAGAGGGCTTTACATCCCAAATGTGAAGCATTTTGAATTTTTCAGAAAGACTAAGACTTACATGCTGTTAGACTTTCTTGCAGCTTTTCTTGGCTTACTGCATTTACTTCAACCTTACGTTTACCACTTTTACACATTGATTGCTATCACTTACGCATGATTAAGCTAACCACGCTTGTGTTGCTTTCCATTGTAACTTCACGGTTGCAGTGTGCTCAGATATCAGTAGACTTAATTATGCAAATCACAATAGTCTGGTTTGAATTAGAGCATTTTGATTATTTATTTAACTACTGCTATAATGTCAGCGTGCGCTCACTGTGATTTCTATTTCATTATTAAGAAGTTGGGCCAGGGCTGTTGGCATTACTTCTCACACCCTTAAAAAGATGTTCTGGCATGTAAAACACCTAATAATGAAGTTTTCCAGGTGTTTCAGTCCAGTACCGGTACTCCCTTATTCCACAGCCAGGGGGTTTGTGATGTCTACCAAATGTAGTTTTGCCATCTTGAAAAATGCATACACTTCCTTGAAAAAGATGTGGTCTTGGAGGCAGGGTACATTCTTCTGAAATCCTACTGAACTTTTCTGCATTAATGTTCCCATCACAGAAGTGTAAGTGACCTTTTCCAGAATACTGGTGCAACCACATACCATCACACAACCTGGCTTGTGACATTTTCCTGATAACAGCTTGGAAGGCTTGTGGCCCTTGTCATCTTTGGTTTGGCATATACACAACTTATTTCTTACTAAATATATGAGAAATACTCATTCAGCTGACAACAGTACACACATCTACTATGTCATGGTTCACACCACATACCTTCTTGGACAGTAAAATTTTAAGTGGCATGTGTGTATGTAACCACATACTGTAGTTAGTTAGTGAGTTATCTTGCCCATGTAGTTACATCAGTTGTTGATGTTCTTGAGGTGTTCAGCTTAGGCTTGCCTCCTCCACCTCTTCACATTGAAAATCTTCCAGACTTGTTGAATCATTTATATCATGCACTGTGGAAGAAATATGCAAAGCTAGATTGGTGCAGGACATGCATGGGAGCTGTAAGACAGTGGTAATGTGTGCTGTATGTGTGAGAGGAGTTCAAGGTGGAGGTGGGACTGCATCATGGATTAGCTCTGAGCCCCCTTCTTGTTGCTACGGTGATAGACTGACAGACAAGGTTAGACAGGAATGTATGATGTTTGCAGATGACGTTGTGATCTGCATACACTGCAAAAAGCCCTTCTAGAAATAATCTAGTCAGATTATCTTGTATTAAGCAAAAACATTTGCCAATTACTTGGCCAGAATTCCTAAAATAAGATATTTTTGTTCTTATGTAAAAAAAAAAAAAAAAAAGCTTGACTAGACTACTTTTCTATTTGGACAAAAATAAGACTCGTTTTCTTGTAAATTATGATTTTTAACTTTACTACTACAAACCAGATTTTGTAGTGTAGAGACAGCAGGGAGCAGGTGGAGGAAAATCTTGAGAGATAGAGGTATGCACTGGAAAGAAGAGGAATGAAGATTTGCTGCAGCAAGACAGAATACATGTGAATGAGAGGAACCCAAGTGAAGCGCTGAAGCCGCAGGGAGCAGAAATAAAGAGGGTGGAGTACTCTAAGTACTTGAAGTCCAGGAGACTGTGGAGTGCAAGCAGGATGGAGCAGGTGGAGAAAAGTGTCAGGTGTGTACCAGCAGTTAAAATGTTGATGTTCTGTTTGGGAGTGACGAGGGATCAGGGATGGGTACATCAGAAGGACAGCACATGTTGGATGTTTTGGGGAGAAAGTCAGAGGCCAGACTGAGATGGTTTGGACCTGTATGGAGGAGGGATAGTTAATATATTGGTTGAAGAATGACGAGGCAGGAACTGCCAGGCAGGAGGTCTAGAGGAAGACCAAAGAGGAGATTTATGGGTGTAGAGGGAGAGGACATGAAGTTAATAGGTGTGAGGAGGATGCAGAGGATAGGGTTAGATACAGACAGATGATTTGCTGTGGTGATGCTGTGATGATTCAAAGAAAAAGAAGAAATTTCCAAAGTGCTTCACATATTTCTCTGAGGAACATTGCTTGGAGATATTTTAATTACTTTTTTTTGTACATTTTTGTTGCTAAAATGCAGGTTCCCTGTCCTAAAGATCTTTTTCTCTAAAGGACTCAGCCTTTCATGGTTACTGCTTCTGTACCAAATCATCGCCACAGTAATCTGTGATATTGTTCTGTTTCAAATTTTATCTTTTTTTTCCTTAGCTTATTCCAAGCCTTGAACAATCACCATCTCCACTTTTCTTGAATATTTTGTACATTTGAAATGCAAGAAAGAATGTATATTAACTAAAGACATTTATTTGATGACTATAATTTATTTTCTATATGAGCCTAGCTTTTTTGTTTGTTTTCTGTTGGGATTGTACCACTAAGTTTAACTAACTATAAGTTTCAGACACTACGCAAGGAATTGTAAATTAGATTTATTTAACTTTAAAAAAAAAACATTACAAAAGTAGTTCACTCAAAATCAGTTGCAAAGGAAGTTTAGGAAATATATGTAAAAAGTAAAAATAAAAGTGAAAATTTTACCAAATTACATCCTTGCTAGCTGGTGAGAGAGAGAGCAAGAGTTACACCCAGTTCCACCTCTTCTTCTCTGTCTCTGATAAAGACAGAAAAACTTGACAGAAAAACAGACTTGGGAGGACAGGGGCTGTCAGAAGTTATTGTGTCACAAAATGGTAAGAAAGGGAACAATTTAGACAAAATGTTGGGGTAACACCAAAAACACTTATTTTTGAATAATGTTACAGTTATAACTGAGATTCCATGGCAACCTGTATGATTATATAGGTCAAAGGTGAGTCTCATTGTAGTAGATGGGCACACATGGAGGGTCTGGACAGAAATGCGCTGCAGTCCGGCGAACGCTCACCAAGAGAGTGCCATCAGGATTCAGTGTCCCACTGACTGTGAGGGGATCCATATCTTCTGGGAAGTGGGACTTATGGCTGAAAGTGTCACTGACGCTTCCATCATCTAGAACCTGAAAGAAAGAGAGAGAGGAAGAAAATAGACTGATCTGTTTGTTCTGTTTGCTGCTGGAAACAGGGCCAGCTGAAGATGATGATGATGACTGAAGAAAAAGGTCACTTGAACATAGATGGTAAAATGTGAGAAGAGCAACAAGACAAAGTGAGATGCAAGGACAGGGAAAGAGGGTGTTTACCAGTGGAAGAGGGGGAAGTCATGAGGTCAGCAACACAGTTGGTAGGGAGAAAAACATCAAGGGAAAGCAAGATAAGATGGGGAGTGAGGATGGGAATTATCACTCACCAGTTCTGTCTAAAGACATTTTTTATTCACTGTTTCACTTTTTAACAGAATTTCTGCCTGTTTATCTGCTGCATTGCAGCAAAGGCCCCTCTGCTTCTACAGTTATCTTTCAAATGAAATAACATCAAACTGAAAGGCGAGGCGAACAGAAAGAAAAGAAGCAGCATCCCACTACTCATCTGCAGATCAGCTGACAGAACATGATGGATATGAAGCGTCATTCTCTACAATTTATTGTGGAATCAGTCATTCCTGCTGATTTTATGCAGAAACACTGCCTCAACATGTGCAGCAATATATACATGAAGACTTCATATTTCTGTGATGTTTTGGCTGATAAAGCAGTAGAAGACAGTCAATAAATGCATGGGGTGTGCTGAAAACATACATCTTGGCACATTTAATATTTTATTAAGTATGAACTACCACACTAAGATGCAATAAGTGTGTAAAATGTGACTCACAAGCATGAATCATTTTTATACCACAAAAAAATGTCATTAGCTGTTTTTACCCTGAATTAATGTCTGCAACCAGAATTAAAGTGCTGTTAACAGCTTGGCATCTCTGAGAGAGAAAAGATACTTACTGCATCTGTGGCAGCATTCACAGTTCCAGATCTACAGACTTATTGAGTTTTAGAGAACCAAGGGTCTCACCAGCTGTTGAAAACCTTTGAGCAACAGGAACCTCTACATTCCCAATAAAACCTTCACTTCACAGAAACCTGAACCAAAATTGTTAAAAACAAACTACAGAAGGTAATCATTACATTTTTTTATTTTATGATTCAAAATAAGCATTCTGAAAAACATTATTGTAATAACTTAACTTGTCTCATTTAGTGTTAGTTACGCTATGAAGTGGACCTAATGTTGGTTGTCAGTGGTGATGCCAAGTGAACAAGCTCAATGGCCAAGAATGCAGCAAAAAACAGTGTTGGCTGAAAAAGAAAGTCCATCCATCCATTATCTATACCCGCTATTTCCTGTGCAGGGTCAAGGGGGTCTGCTGGAGACTATCCCAGCTCACTTCGGGTGAAATGAAAAAGAAAGTCTTATCTCAAAAGAGTGTTCCCCAAACTAGATCATCGGTAGCTGGTGATCCATTCAAACAAGTGGCTCACCAGCTGTGTCACCAAAGTCTGTCCAATCCTGATCCATTCATTTGAATCAGATGTGTAGGACAAGGAAACACGTAAAACATCCAGGCAGCTTTAGTACATATGTCAACTTTTTCCCTCAAAGCCAAACTGTAGTCTAGGATCAGATCAGACATTTCCAATTCAATCCTAAGGTCTTTTGATCATCATACTATTTTGGATGGATCCTGACCATCAGCAATACCAATCTTCACATCATTTCTTTCTCTTTCAAGTTGGTGAAGTCCTTCTTTGTGATGCTGTGTTGTCTCTTCTGTTCCAGACTCTTAACCTTTAACCTTTATTTGGCTTTCTCAGAAGATAACATCGTCTTTGTTTTCAAGTACACCATCGTTTCCGACTGTGCTCGATTTGCACATTTATCTACTAAGATGGCTGTGGTCTAAAAATAGACAGTCTGTGGGGTACGATGGAGGGATGATTCTGGAGGTTTGTTTTCTAGAGACTCAGAAGAAAGAGGCTGAACATTTTGTTTCTATTCTTTCAAAACTTAATCTCCTACAAAAACTCCAGGTGCCACTTACAGTATCTCTTAAAGTGGAATCATAATTCAAATGAAATAAATTTTGGCCAGTGGAGTTCAAACCAATTCCAGTTTAATAGTGAGCTAATGGTAAATTTAAAATTGCAGTCTGCATAAATCCTCCATCTCTGATCGTCCGTGACCTTAAAATGTAAATGGCTTGAGGCTTGAGAGTTAAATGACTTCCTCAGACCCGAAGCAGTGAAAAGTACCAAATATAGACATCAAAATATAGAGAAAATTCAGAAGTAAATAAAATAATATTTTGAGACAAGAGTATAAGAATAAATGCATTTGTGAATTCTTTCTGGATCTTATATTGTGTTTTTTAATTCTCTGAGTAAATTCAAACAACATATTCTGGTTCATTCATTCTTTCATACATCTGATTTACCCCCACAGTCAAACATGAATAAGGTAAACGTGTACGTGTGCACATATATAACACAATCACATGCACTAATACCCAGTAATGGCCTGAAATCCAAAAGCAAACCGATGCTAGTTTGTGTTCTGTCATGCACACCTTTTGGGCTTGAATGACGACATGGTGATTGTAGGCCATCACCACGATATCATGTGGCTCAAACTGGGCGACATCAACTGACGTATAATAGGTGTCACCCAGACATTGCACCCTGCCACCTGCACCAGTCTGCCGGCCTGTCACAGCGCCACCTACAGGTGCTGATGAGACAAAACAGAGAGGAAACACTCAGAATGATACAACATGACAGATTTTAATAGAGGCTTTTGTTTCTAGAAATGCATGAAATGAAAATCACAGAACAGTTGGGTTTATTTGGGGTATATAACATTTCATACTTGGGCGAGAAATTTAAATTCTCCTCATGACTGCGTGGGTTTGGGGTATTTAGTCTTTCTTCCTTCCAAAGCAAGAAAATATCATGTTTGGTTGACTGGTAATTCCAAATTCTGTGTGAGTGAATGTGAGCATGCATGGCTTGATTTGGTCTGATTTGTCTCATTTGAGCCTGGCTGTATCCCACCTCTGACCTGATGACAGCTGTGATAGATTCTGGCCCCACTGTGACCCTGGACATGACCAAGTGGGTATAAAAAAACTGATGGATGTTTTCTGTTTCTAGACTTAAATTACTAGATGTAATATATATGCAATATTTTTATGTCATATTTCTTGTCTACATTGTAACCTTTCAGGCTAACAAACCACTGACACGGTAACTCCTGCTTCCCAGTGGAGTTGCTGCATTTTCTGCAGTTTCTTTTTGAGAGCAGGAAGTCAAGTTAAAAAAAGATTGGACTTGCTGATAAAGTCACTGTGTAGCCACAGCAGCAAGTTGATTCAGAAGACAAAGTTATTGTTGTTGCAGTGAAAGGCAGCGCTTGTTGAAGAGAAGACACTGATCAAATTTGAGAAGAGGAAATCAACAACATCCTAAGCAGGAATCATGTCAATGAATTCATTGACTGGAAATACAAAGGAAAAGGGAAAACGCTGCTACAAATTTGGCATAGCATTTTGAAATAAAGATTCCATAATAAAATAAAACAACAACTAACTAAGAATCATCAAACATTTTTATCATTGTTTCTATTTTAATTGATATTCTGTAAATTTAGACAACCATCAGCACTTCTCATAAATACAATGAAATATTTAATGTGGGTGAAAGCACATTTCAAGGCTTAATATTGATTATTGTTTAATCTGGTTGCTGCAATATAAAAGCTTTTTTTTTTTTATTCTGATCATTACTTCAACAGCTTTAACAATATTTAGTGTGTATTTGAAACTTGCACTCCACCCTCTCTGCACCATGTTTCTTCTTTCTATAAGTTCTTTATGAGCCCCAGCAGATGTCTGGAGCCAAGCTGACTGGTTTTCTCACAAAACATAGCTCTTATGACTCAACTCATCATTCTTCCCAAACCACGGGTCTTTTCCTCTCTATGACATTTTTCATTAATCAACCAAACACTACATTGAGAGGTCCTAATGCTTCTTTCCCACCTCCAGACAAAATTAATTATAAAAATAAATACTCTGCACCATTTCTTCATATAAGAAGTAAGTAAATCACTTTTATCACATTGCACAAGGACCCAGAGACCATATGGTCAGTAGTTGTGATTAACTGTTAAACCACTTCCCTGACAATGTTCACTTACAGCATCGCGACTATAAATAAACATGGCAGGTCTGGAAGGCTCCTAATCTGTGTGCATGTTTAACTACGTACATGAACTTCCAATAAACATTTAAAGCTTTTAAATGTTTTGTTTTTTAGGCAATAACAGACTAATATCAACGTTTACATGTAGAATCCAACATCAGAGTTGTACAGTTTTGGTTAAACAGGATCAGGGTGACATAATTAGATTACAAGCTGGCATTTGTACCACATTTGAAATATGGAGAAAAAAAAAAAGCAGTAATGGTAGAATATTCTACAACACCAAATATGAAAAAGTTGTTCTTACTATTAACCTGATTTCATTATGGAATATATAATATCTGCATTGGTCACAGCACTAATCACTTCCTCACAAAGGAAGAATTTACACTTTAATTCATCATCATGTTAATGTTCATCTCAGTAAACTTTACTCTGAGAGTCATGCTCATGGTTGTTATTATTATTTATTTATTTTCAAAAGCCCTTGTTCTTGTCCACCACATAGTTATAGTACCCCTGCTTGCCACTTGCAAATACATCTTTAAAATCAGCAACTGGTAACTTTAAGTGAAAAGCTGACTCATATATATATATATGTGTGT
>JBAMYA010064435.1:0-27011 GCA_037176975.1 Arrhamphus sclerolepis | reverse complement strand
CCCTGCTTGAGACCTTTCGGGTTGTGTGAGACTTTTCGAGGGTTTTGTAGAAAAGGTGTCCCCAACTCCAGGCCTCAAGGAACAGCGTCCTTCGGGGCTTGGAGTTGGGGACCCCTGTTGTAGAATGTTCTAGAGCTGTTAAAGATGTTCATTGACTTTGTTTGTTTTTGTTTTTTTTACAATATATATATATATACACATTGTTTTTATAATGTAATGCACTTTACGTTGGGGCATGAAAAGCACTTTATCAATAAAGTTTGATTTGATTTGATTTGACTGGGGATGTGAACTTCATTTTACCTAACTCACATGTCACCTTAGTTCTGGTGACAGATTTATTTAAACACTGAACACTTAACTGCACTTAACTTTCTTATTAAAGCTGCAGCCCTGCCTCCCATTGCAAACCTGCACAATTCTGTGCCATCGCAGGTGTTTGATCTTCTACAATTGCAGAAATGGTGCAGTGCAGAGGAGCTCAGTGATGGACTCAGGGGGTGGAGCTTCTGACGTCACCAAAAAGAACCAATCACATTTCTGCTGCTTGCTAACCCACCCCTAGCTCCCAGGTAGATAGGACAGGTGTGAATCAGAGAACAGGTAGGATGACAGGTAGGCCTACCTGGTGAGGCCTGCTCAGCTTCCTCCACTCTCTCATACATTGAGCGTCCTGACGGTGAGGGATCTCTGCAGCAATCTTGGACCATCGACCTGAAGCAGACAGGACATGAAATGGCCATAACACTCAAGTAACCAGAACTCCAGGTAACCAGAACTACGGATAACCCAATAGGGTCTAGTTGCAGACCTATGGAGGAGTGGAGCTCCGGTGGAAACATGTGACCTCCACCCCTCTCAAAGTCAATAGGATCAAAACTTTTTTTTTGAATATAAATAAGATTTTAGGTCTTGGGTTAAGGTTGGGGTTTGGATTAGATTAGAATATTTTTTGTAATGTTGTGGAGGAGTGGAGCCGTGCAGGACATGCAGGTGGGTGGTTGGGGTTAGCGTTGATATAGGTTAGGGTTTACGGTTTAGGGTTAGGGTTTGCGTGAGGATTAGGGTTTGAGAGAGAAGTGGAGGTCACGTATTTCTGGTGGAGCTCCACTCCTCCATGGGTCGGCAGAGCTAGACCCCTCTTGGATAACCAGGAACTCCAGGTAACCAGGACTCACCGACGCCATGTTTTTCCACCAGTGCCAGCAGTAGCTCCTGCTCCTGTTTGTCAAACGGTCCTTTCTTCAAGTCCATCCTCAGACAGTCCAGATACCTGCACAGAAATACATGGTTCTGCTGGGATGCCAGCAGCCACAGACACCATACACCCATCAGGACTCACCTGTCCCTGCAGGCGCTGTCGGTACGTCCACCAACCTCCAATCGGACTTTCCACCACTTCTCTCCATATCGAGCCACGGCCTGGAGCAGCAGCTGAAGGACATACAGATGGACGGTGACATACTGTCCACCACCATGACATGGACACACACACACCTGAACTACAGACCTGGTCCTCCTCTTTGCTCCACGGGCCCTTCTTCAGGCTAGGGTCCAAAACCTGGTTCCATCTATAGATGAGCTGAGTTGGATCCCGACCCTCCATGAAGTAGCTCACTGAGAGGGAGAGACCAGTGATGTCACAGTGATGTCAGTGGAATCAGATTCTAATACTGGATCAAACTGAAGGCCCTGCAGATCTACTATCTAGATATTTATTTTTAAACCAGAGGACATGTAGATCTACTATCCAGATATCTACATTTAAACTGGAGGACCCGCAGATCTACTATCTAGATGTCTACATTTCAGTGGTGGCTGCTGGTCTTTCAAAGTCATTCACATTCATATTCATTTAGACATGAATGTAAATGACAGGAGTTTGTTGATTTGTTTGTTTGTTTGTTTTCCCCTCTCCTTTCCTCCTGTGATTTGGTGCTTGATAATGTGGTGCTTGATAATTGCCAATCAAATACCAAGAAATGGGTTGCAGTTTGTCTTTTGACTTCACTTGCAAAAATCTGCAATGGGACTGAGCTCCCAATGTGTATATATATAAGTGTATATCTCAAAATAGCTGTCGATCAAAATGGGAGTCAGCCTTTCAACTGATACCCCCAATCATCGTGCGGAAGTTCAGCATCCAGACCACAGCTCCATTTATCTCCAGAGAAGCTGAGCATCCGGGGATGGGACAAAATCGGGGCATTTATCCAATAACCGTCGCATTTAGAAAAAAATTGTTCTATGCAGTCCATTTGAAGTGCATGGACGCTCAGCTTCTACAGGTAAATGCATTGACCATGGACGGTATAAGAAAACGATTTCTTGAAATCTATGGAATTGATGCTTCTGAACAAACTTGTCTTCAAGATGAATGTGTTCAAATTCATTTATAGTCAATGAAATGTAAACACAACTGTATATATTTGACCATTTAATTTTTGACATTTTAGGGGAAGCTGAGCTTCCCTGGTCAGTCTTAGAGAAATTGCCTCTGCTATGTTTAACCCGAAGGACGTGCAGATCTACTATCTACATATTTACATTTAAACCAGAAGACACGCAGAATAACTGTGCAGATAACTAGATATCTACGTTTAAACTGGAGGACCCGCAGATGTGAGGGTTGCATGGTATACTTATACACGAAATATTTATTTATTTATTTCTATTTATTGCCGTTTCAGCAACGTTTAATTTAAAAACCGCACCTTTGAGTTTAAAGAAATGTTTGTCATTAATTTCAATAAATTGCAAGTTAAAAATGGCATGAAAATTTATCTTATTTTGTATTGAAAAAATATTGAACCGTGAGACTAAAGTATTGAACCGAACCATGAATTTTACATACACATATAAATATGTATGTATATATATGTATATATATATATATACATACATATATATATCTATATGTATAGATATATATATGCCAATAAGGTAGTGCATTACATGAATGAAATATTATATTGAAACATATTTTTGTAAAACATTCCATTAGCCTACAATAACTTATCCGAGAATGAGTCAATTTATTGTCCATTTAATGTTTCATGTATAGTTTCAAAATGCACAACGAGAACAAGTCAAATAAAGCAATTGGCATTCAAATTAAAACAATGATGTTAATTAATATACTGTACCGCTTCCGTCCCCCAATTACAGAAGTCCCGTGCTCCTGGCTAAAAATTTAAAAAAAAAATTTTTATTTTTATTTTAAAATAAAGGAAAATAATGTCATTTGAAAAAAAATTATTGAAATACATATTGGTATTGGTATCGAAACAGAAATTTGGTATGGCCCTAGTCGATGTCTGTGTTGAAACAGTTGGACCTGCAGATCTAGTTTTAGATAGCTATGTTTAAACTGAAGCTCTATTATCTAGATAACTACTTTTTAACCAGATCAACTGCTGATCTACCATCTCGATATCTAAGTTCAAACTGACATGCTTCAGCCCATCCCTGAGTGTGATATCACAGTGATGTCATTACTCTGTGTGATGTCACAATGATGTCATTACTCTGAGTGTAGGGGATGAAGTTCCCAATCCTCATCTTGTCCACCAGCTCTCTGAGCAGGATGTCCTCATCTGGAGCCCACGGGCCTCGCTTCAGAGAGCTGGAGACAAACCGCTGGAACATCTGCAGACACATGAACGCCGTCCTCCCCGTCTGAAGACCGGTGAAACACACAGGTAAGAGAGAGGTGAGACAGACAGATGGGACCCCTCCCTCCTTGTCCTCCTTACCCCAAGCTCCTCAGCGATGGCCTCCCAGTGCATCTCCTGGTGACTCCTGCTGACCTCCTTCAGCTGCTGCACCTCCTCTTTGGTCCAGGAGGACTTGTTGATGGACGGGTGGAGGAAGTTCTGCCAGAAGAGACGGATGTCCTCCGCATACTTCGTCCCTTCAAACTGAGAAAGGGGAAGAGCCGTCAGCAACTTCCAGCTAGACCAGTCAGAGCTAGATGTTCAGACTTACATCAATGTTTGAGATTTTCTGCCAGTCGTGTTCCTCATATCGATCTCCAACCAGCTCCTCTTCCCTCTTCTGCCTGCCAGTCACATCACAGATATGTTACTTTTAGAGGACCCCTCAGACCACCAGCTGGACGCTAGTTTCTTTGTAGATGGTGAAATAACCAGAGCTAAAGAAAGCTCCTTTCCAGTAACAGTCATGTTCTTTCATGGTTTTTATCCCCTGTGGTGGCATCCTGTTGGTTTCTAGAAACTTTAGCAGCTCAGAGGGATACAGCTTTGGTTGAAGTCTGCAATGTTCTGATGATCCAGTGCACTTTAACCATTGGAACTCTGCAGCATCATGATCCTTGTCATCCACACTCAAACATTTGGTTCTAAACTGGGGCTCCTCTTACTTTTGGAGTACCTCAAGGTTCTACAGTGAGGCTGACGTTGTTTGGTTTGGGACTTTGACGTGTTAGAATATGATATTAATATGTTGGTCCTTTCTGTCCATATCAGAAGGCCTTTGACAAAACCAGGCTGTGATTCTAAACTTTGCTGCATAAAAATATTTGAAATCTAATTACTCCACCTGGCAGATGTCCATGCTTACCTGAGCAGGTCGATCTCCTTCTCCAGAGTGCTGATGTTCTCTCTGAGCTGCTGCCGCTCTGCTTCTGATGCAGAGGACAACTTCTGGGTCAGATAGTCCACTCTGAGGAGGACAGATTGAGATGATGAGCATCTCCAGCAACAACCATGACCACGACACCAGCAGCTGGTGCACTTACCTGGAGAGTTTGGGCTGCATGAGTCTCTTCAGACTGTCTCTGGCCACCGAGTGGATCAGCAGAGTTTTCTGCCAGCTCTCCCCTGAACACACAAATACCAACCAGGAACGTGAGACAAGGCTGCTACTGCATGAAAGTTCAGGAGGAACAGTACCACTGATCTGGACTCTTACATCGTTTTGGTTTCAGCCTCTTGTCGTCCAAACATCCTGTCATCCTCTGAACTCTCTGCTTCCCTTCCTGATTGGCCGGAGGACCCTGAACACAAATGGAGGCAGTTGATTGGTCAACCACCAGCGTGTGTGTGTGTGTGTGTGTGTGTGTGTGTGTGCACGTGTGTCTGGCTCACCAGTCCTGTCAGTTTGTCTTTGAAGTATGGTTTCAGGAAGCGGCCCAGGAACATCTTAGCTGGAAGCTGATAGGACGAGCGGGGGGGCTGATCTCTGGGAGGTGCTTTGATTGGTCCAGACATCTGAGTTATGAGCTCCCTCTGCAGACACAATCATGCCTCACCAACTGACCCATCACCAATTTTACAGCAGAAACAAATGTACCTCCAGTAGTTTTGGTTTACAAGGACACCAGAAACCAGTATGGACATACTCATTCAGAATGAATTTAAAATAGCACTAGTAAGTATCAGAGATTAGCAGGAACTATGCTAAGCTAACATAGCTAGCCTTGGTAAGTAATGTAATGTGTGCATGTTCAAACCAACCACGATGTGCTTTACTGGATTAACTAGTGGATTTACCTTTTGCCAGTAGTTTAGTGTGTGGACTGACCTGTCATTGGTAGGGTAGTATCAAAACTGACCTGTTGTCTGCAGTTTTGTGTCAGCAGCGTCTCCAGCTGGTCCAGGGTCTCTTGAAGCACTTGCTGGTAGACTAGGTTGAGTTGAAGACATGAGTCTGGCGTTGCTGAGAGCCCGAGGTCACTCTGAACACAGACCCGCAGTCAATGTGATAATGTGACAACCAGATAACTGACAGTTTCTAAGAGATACTGACCTCATCACTTGAGCTGCTGTCTTCATCATCTGACCAGAGGACAGAGCAGGTGCAATATTAGCATGTGTGTCTGTCACTTGTTTTAAGCATGATTAGAAACAGAGGGGCTGGTACCTGACACACAGATGGAACTGTGTTCCCCTAGAAAGTCTTCCAGGTTCTGGATCTCCTTCTGGATCTTCTCCTTCTGAGCCAACAGACCTGCAGCAGACTGAGCACAAACATTTTTTGATGTTGTTATGGGGACCAAGACACCACAGCAGAAATAAACATGCTAACAGTCTGCTATAAAAAAAAAGTTCTGATCTTATGCACATGCAGACACCAGCTCGACTGTCTCCAGATCATCAGGTCCAGAGACCTTCACACCAGATCATGTCAGGACCCTCTAGGTTGACTACCTGGACCACTAACCAACCACATCTGAAAACAGGTGCTGTTGAGCTCTGCTGGGACCAATAGTCTCCTCACAGGATCAGCTAGACTGTGACCAGCTTTGTTCAGCAAGCAACTGGTCCAGCAGATCCCAGCTGGTCCCAGTTTTTTGTTGGAGAGCAGCAGGTCCCAGGAGGTCCTGGCTGGTCCCAGCGCTACATAGCCAGTCTCTGTTTTTTGTTGGTCCCACTGGTCCCTGTTTTTGGTTGGAGAGCAGAAGGTCCCAGCAGGTCCTGGCTGGCCCCAGTGACACACAGCTCGTCCCTGTGTTTGGTTGTTTTTTGTTTATGGAGCAGCAGATCCCAGCAATAACCCACTGGTCCCTGTTTTTGGTTGGAGAGCAGCTGGTCCCAGCAAAGTCTCACTGGTCCCTGTTTCAGCTACAGCAACACTTATAAGGTGAAGTTTGGACAGTTTGCCTTATCTGTTCAGTCAGCGGTCACGCCGATCAGAAAACAATGCGTTAAGACTAGTGGTTAGAAAATGTGTATTTTAGGATAGCCTATTTACACATTCAGGCGATCCGTTATTGTTTGTCCTTTGTTGCTCCTTTATAATAGTGGCAGTGTTTCCTTTCTTTAGTATGATGTGCTTCATTTCTTTTTGAAGAAATCTGTGGGCGCGCTTTTACCTGGATTACTTACACCTGGCTCGACAAAACTGCACCTCCTGAGCCTGGTTTGGTCTTTGTGAAACGGATGAAGCCAGGATGAACTGATGGCGCTATGTCAAGTCAGGGTTTATCTCATAGCCTGGATTTCTGAATCCTACTTTCTTGAAACAGCCCTCTGTTTTGTTGTTGTTGTTGTTGTTGTTTTTGCATGCCACGTTAAATAAAATTCCAGTTATTACAATCCAGTGCACCAAAGAAACTATCAGGAACAGCTAAGCTAAGGCAGATTTCAGACATGTTTACTCACTGGTTTAAATTTGGAGTTCTGCTGACATCAGCACCTCTGAGGTTTGATCCATTGTTCCAACCATAACTGTGACTGTCTTCAGAGCATCTTTTAATTGAAACCATTAATGACAGTTGCTAATTTAAGAAGGGAAGTGAACAAGCCCAACTTTGTTTTGGGAAAGTATTGATTGCAGAATTTTGGCAAGAATCAGTGGGGAAATAAACCTGCTTATAGCAGCAAGTATTTCTGGGAATCTGACTGGAAAATTAGGTACAGTTACCCCAGCATTTAAGCTTTATTTAAACTTCATCTTAAAGCTTTGAGAGACATCGTTTTTACTGTAGACAAAGTGACCTGACCAGTACAGCAGGGCAGCTTGCCATCATGCGGGATCATTTCTTTCGAGTGGTTTTTGTACCTCTGAAGCTGAGTCAGGGGTTACCCGATTTTAACTTGTGGAACATTTTGTACCATGTGGCATGTAAATGTGTTTGGGATTGTAAGATTATAGGGTTTCATTTTAGATTTTATTTTGGACATGTGTTTAAAGATTGTCATTGAAAGGTCAAAGATGGTAACCGCTTTAACAGTTCATGGGCAGTACTGCCCCACGCCCGCAAATA
This sequence comes from Arrhamphus sclerolepis, assembly GCA_037176975.1. Classification (NCBI taxonomy): domain Eukaryota; kingdom Metazoa; phylum Chordata; class Actinopteri; order Beloniformes; family Hemiramphidae; genus Arrhamphus; species Arrhamphus sclerolepis. The sequence goes on along the minus strand of JBAMYA010064435.1, from coordinate 19,282 downwards.
TACGCATACAGGTAAGTGTTTATTTTACCTTTTGTATAAAATAATAGAGAAAGCTGTGGATTGCCTGCATCCCTCCTCTGAAATTAAGACTGTTTCAGGGGTGGTCTGGCATACATTTTATGAGAGCCTTTCATTCAGGGTTAAACTGAGACAGCAGACATTCTTTGCATTCCTACCCCCTTGCAGAAAACACCAGTTGACTGTTCAAAGCCATGTTTGAGTTCTGCTCTGACTTCCTCCGACAGCCGCCTCATGCATCTAATGAGTCATCTGTCTATTGTTTGTCTGGCCTGCTGCATCATGTTGCGCTCTGTATGCAAATCCGCGCAAGAGACCGAACCTGACAAGCGCATGAGCCGCACACATTTTCTACCTTTTCTTTCTTTACCCCCTTTTTTTTGTCTGACCACAGCTATACAATTGGCTTTTTGTTTTCTTTTATTACTTCTCCAGTAAAAGAAGAAAGAAAGAAAAAAAAAACAACCGCTATTTTGAAAAGGGTCACTTGTCTTGCTCTGGTCCATATGCATGCTTCAGCATGACTAACAAGGGCACATTTAATAAATTTCACTCATTACATGTCCCATCGCTGTGGCAAAAACCCAGCATACCTATGGGGCTTATCCACTTAGGGTGGAAGTGACAGATTGGGGGGAAAAAGCCCACCAGTGCTAACAATAACAGGGCCGAAGGCCTTGTAATAAATCACTGGGGTGTAATGACTTAGCACTATTTCCCTGGTTACATCACCATAGAAACACCACTGGCACAAAGCCTCTTCACATTTGTTAAATGCCAAATTCTTGATATTTACTGAATTATAATTACACTGCATTTTCTATATCATTGTCCTCCTCTATGTCAACAGTTTTATTACTTGCTTTCTTTAGTGTCTGAGGCATGGCACAAAAAGGTGCTGTAAGGAATCTGGTCATAGTAAATAAGGCATATATGAATACTAGGTAGTTAACTATGTTATTCTGAGGTTTATGCCAAACATGGGCCAACATAATGGGTGGCACTTCCTGGGATGTATGAAGCTTTAGCCAACGACCAATGACACAAAGCAGCTTTCAGAGTCCTGTTTATATTAGGAATCTAAGAAGTTAACATTAGCTAAAACTGCTATGCAAAATAAAAGACATGTTTTATATATTCTTCCTGTGATTTGCTTTTTACCTTTGCCACTGAGGTGTATTGTATACCATGTACTGATCAGCTATGTAAATTAAATGTTCACTAGGTCAGAATCAAAGCTAACTTCCTATTTTCAAAGCTGTCTTGAATGCAGAAGTTGAAAAAAATTGCAGTTCATCAAATGACCACTAGATGCTGTCCTCCACAGGTGAGTCAATCTCCACTGATCCCCTGTCCAGTCTTTTTTCATAATCTATGGTCAGACATTTTATTTATTTATTTATTTCATTTTTTTTTTAAAGTTATTTCCCCAAATACTTTTATCAAGAATCCCCAATACCAGTTACAGCTTGTGTGAATAACATCTTCTGAAACTGAGTTCCTTTAAAAAAACCTTAAAAAAGTTTGCATTAACACTTTTTGAATGTGATATTAAATGGAAGCCTGCGTATTTATTATGTGGTTTTCATATGGACCCAAGATGTTTGACACAGAAGTGAAAAGTTCAGTTTATTTAGTCAAGAATGTAATTAAGTCCACAGGAAGATGTTTGTATTAACTACGAGAGTTCTTAAACTTAAACACTGAGAGCATTTCTGAGAGAGGATTTCCATGGCTTTCCTCTTGGAGTTGAGATCTAAATGTGGCGAGAAGGTGATGATTCCAGAGGCAGCATCCTCTTACAGATGGAACTCAGCGGTCAACACTTTGGACACAGAGAACTGGCATTAGTGGCAAACTGGAATTCAGTAGAATCCACTGGAATAAACTGGCCGGTCAAAACATACAGTGCAGTAAAATCAGAGGTGATTTCTCTAAGACTGCAAAGGAAGCTCACCTTCCCCTGAAATGTCAAAAATTAAATATTCAAATATGTACAGCTGTGTTAACATTTCATTGACTACAAATGTGTTATAACACAAGAACATGTTCATCTTGGAGAGGAGTTTGTGCGTCAGATTTCAAGAAATCATTTTCTAATACGGTGTATGATCAATGCATTTGCCCGTAGAAGCTGAGCGTCCGTGTGCTTCAATGGGACTCCATGGAACAGTTTTTTTCATTTCATTTTTCATCAAACGATGGTCATTGGATAAATACCCAGATTTTGTTCCGTCCCCGGACGTTCAGCTTTTCTGGGGGTGAATGGAGCTGTGGGCTGGTCTGGATGCTGAGCTTCTGCAAGATGACTGGAGAATCAGTCAAGGGGCTGATTCTAGTTTTGATTGACAGCTGTTTTGGGATATACACCATCACTTAAGCATTGGGAGCTCAGTCCCATCATGGATTTTGCAAATAAAGTCAACAGACAAACTGCAACCCATTTCTTGGTGAAATTACTTGACCATTTCCACTGTTCATTTCTTACACTGTAAATAAAACACAGTCATTGTATTTCCTTGTTTCCGTTTAACATAATTTCAACATTTCCTTGTTCGAGTTTAATATCATTACGTTAGTTTGTCCACAGACCATTTTCATGACAAGGAGCAGAGGGCAGAATTTACAGACATCTCAAGTCTAGATCCAGGATTCTCCTGCATTCAGATAGCTGCTCACTGATCCCCGTAAGTCAGATAAAATGTAAAGCGAGCGGCTCAGAGCACACCTAAATGCACATCGAGGTGACTTTTTCCCCGATCACGTGTGGGAAGGAGAGGGAGAGGCCATACCAAAGAACGCCAGAAAAACTGTAAAATCTGTGGCTCTGACTTTTCTGTCCAGCACTAAGTACCGCATCACAGTCAGGCCTGCATAACTGGCTTAGTGTCTTCAGTCATTGATGGTGATTGGAAAATGGATGAAAATGGGCCAATTAATCATCAGACCATCAGGTCCTCCTTCAGTAAAGGAACAACTAAAGGGATGACTTAGGGTCGCCCAAGAAGGTCTAATCATAAAGGCAGAGAAACGGTCTGCCTCACAAATCTAAGCTGGTAGCTGGTTCCACAAGAGAAGAACCTGGTAACTTCAAGCTCTCTCTCCTGTTCTACTTTTAGAAACCCTGGGAACTACATGAGTCTGGAGACTGACAGTAAACTGCTCCTTTGTGAAATGAAGTCACCATGACATCTTTGAAATATGATGGAGCTCGGTCAGTATGGGCTTTATATGTGAAGAGAAGGATTTTAAATCCTATTCTTAATTTAACAAGCAGCCCGTAAAGAAAGCTAAAATTAGACAAAGGCAATCTCTCCTGCCAGTTCTCATCAGAGCTCTGGCTGAAGCAGTTTAGACGAGCTGGAGGCTACTTAGACGGTTTTGAAGACAACAATTATAATAGCATAACAAGGAATTTTTCTGGATCATTCTGAGATGGATTTTTACTAATTTTCATGATATTCGCATAAATAAACATGCCTGTATTTAGAAAGTAAAAAGTGCAAAATTACAGGCTTTGATGTCAGTCTTGATAAAACAGAGATAGTATTCTATTTATTAGATATTTTGTACCCTGACTGTAATATTTTTTGTGTCTTCAGACAGGCGTCTCAGGATCTGCTGCAACACAGACCGCTCCAGGAGATCCTTCATGAACACAGCTAGAACCTTCTACAATGAATCTTTGAAGAGAATTAAATCTTAACAACTACTGCAAAAAACAAAAAAATTCACTTTTTGGATTAATTAAGTATTTTTGAATTGAACTGAAATTGAATGACAGCTGTCTTAAGGTTTGTCCAAAGTCACTAGTAGAGTGGAACTGTTTGGCTGTACTACGTTGTGACTAAAAGAACTAAAGATGCAGGTGGTCGTTTTTTCTTATTTGCAATGTGAATGTGCAATTTTTGCCACAGTTTCTTTCCTTATGTGCACATCAGTGTATGTGCAAGATCGTGTACACAACTGAAGACATGCTTGATGTGCTATAATAGAGTTCCAACTTCAGGATTTGTAACTTCTGAACTGTATTGCTATATGTGGTCCCACAGTCATCACCTAATGTGATCAACTCATCAACTGCACCAACAAACCAACAGTCATTAGGACAAAACAGAAGCAATGTGAGGATCATGTTCTTCCATTTCTCCCGTGTATTTAACACCGTCCAGAGAGTCTTAACCATCCAGAGATGCAAAATACCTCAGACAACAGACTGGACTGGAAACACAACACTGATGCTGTCTGTAAGAGGCGACAGAGCAGACTTTACTCCTTGTAATTAAGCATCAATCTGCAATTATCTGTTGTGGGAGCAGCATCAAAGACATCCATCCATTATCTATACCCGCTATTTCCTGTGCAGGGTCACAGGGGTCTGCTGGAGCCTATCCCAGCTCACTTTGGGCAAAAGGCAGGGGTCCACCCTGGACAGGTCGCCACAGGGCCACATCAAAGACAGTGACTTTAAAAAAAAAAAAAGAAAAGACAATTAAACAAACTTAAGCAGATGACTGGGTCTGTTCTGGAGCTGTTGAAGCTGACCATATAACAAAGAAGGATACTTCATAAAATGAAAAACTAAAACAGACAAAGCAAGGCAGATAAAGAAAGCAGACAGTGCAGTAAGAGTTAAGGAGGAGGAATTGCAGTGCTTGTAATACGTGATGGTGTAATCCAGGACATCTTAGTGTGAAGAAGCATCTTTGCAGCCTGAATATCCACATTGTCAGTCGAGAGGTCACCTGCATTGTCTATCGACAATGAAATGTCATTACCTCAGCCACGCCCCTCTCTTTGCTAAACTTCTAACTTTCCAACAGCAGTTTTAATATATTCTCTTAGTGGATTAATAACATATTCCATTCAGTTTATTTCTATTATACAACTGTGAGAAGCACATTATCATGCAACTGTCTGTGTTTTGTTTGAAATTCACAACATTCCCACTTTGTGCATTCAGCGCAATTTGCACAGCTGGCAAATTATAGCATCTGAAAATACCCTTTAACATCTTCATCACAGATGCTGATCATAGCTTTCATGCTTCTAAAGAGCTCCCCTGTTTGTTTGCAGAGTAGTCAAACAAACTTTCTGTCGAGACGATTCCTTAACCTCAATGTTTTGATGAAGAAGCCAAGAATTTGCTCTCGTTGCCTAATGTCATGCTTTGCTGAACAACAGTTTTCCATACAAATCTGAAGTGGTCACCAGCAGCAGCCACAATTACAAATTTAAGGTAATGTATGAAATGAGAAAGAAAAAGAGAAATTTCATCACAGTGCTGTATAATTAGTTTAATCTGCAGTTCATCCCTCCTTCACAGAGTTTCCAGTTTGTTGTTTTGTAGTTTTGCTTCTCTCTCACTTCACTAATAGTAGTGTTTTTTTGCATCAGATGTCTATTTTTAGTGTACGTCCTACTGTCCAGCTCTGTCATTGTAGAAAAGAAGGAGAGCAATGTCAGTCAGACATGACTAAATCCACAATTGTCATTTTGGTTTTGCTGATTTTGACAATGATGATGTCCATCTTCCACCACATTCCCAGCTCATCCACCTTATGTATGTAGTGTGTATGCTGCCCTGTTGTCCCACCATTCCTGTGTCACCTGCAAACTTCCCTATGAGATTTGGAACATAAAGTCCTTGGTCCTGACAGAGGGTAAAGCATCCATAAACTCTATAAGAAGAACAGGACAAACCTCCTGTGATATCACCCACAGGTTTTCTGAACAGTGCTTTTGAAGTCTCTTTTCTCATGTTGCAAATGGACAGAACAAACAGGCCTGGAGTCTGGAGCACGCCCAGCTTCGTTCAGTTTACTCCAATCCTCAACATGCCAATCAAAACAGCTAAGTCAGAGGGAAGGCAGCTGTGAGGCCACAGTAGGTGCCAGTGAACCTCCGCTACTTCGTGTTTTGACTCAGCCAGCATTCATTCCAGGATGTGATTGGCTGGTGGTCTGATGAGTCTGCTTGGAAGGGTACTGAGATGATCTGAGGTGAAAGTGGCTCAACTGGAGCCCGTCTGCTACAAGAGGTATAATCCGACTGATCTCAAGAGAGAGCTGGTGTTCTTTGGTTAGCCTTGGCCAGCAGCCAGGTTGCTTTGCTAAGCTTCACCCCTGAACCCTTCCGGGAAAATCCAAATACAGTCACAGCAGTCTTTTAGTATAGTTAACAGCACAAAGAGCTAAATAAAAATGAAAATGCTCTGTTAGATCTTCAGTTAAGAAGTTCAGAAGTCAAGTCAAGACAGTGCAAAGCGCTACTTAGCTAAATTGATGACAGCTCACCATTAGCTATGGCAACCATCAATCAAAAAACCTAATCATGGTGCTATATGCTTGCCTGGTGTAGAACATATTGATTTTTTGGTTTTTTTTTTGTTTTTTTTTAGTCAGGCTGTTAATGTTTATTTCTGCTATAAAGTTGGACATTTTAACACGTCTTACCAGTCCTCCAAAGTTAACAAGCATTCTTTAGCTGTGACCATGACAGATACGCAGGGATCAGAATGGCTCTCAGGGCCAAACATAGCCATCCCACAAGGCTTTAAGTGACAGAGGACAGCAAAGAGTAAGCCAAGACTGTGATAAAATGTTTTATCCAAAGTATATCAGAACCGCCCAAACAACTGCAGAAATCCAGATTTTAGGATTTTATGTGCTTGCTTTACACAGTGTGATGGGCAAAAGTATTAACATAAGGTATAAACAAATGTCATTGACTAACAAATCTGACTATAAAGGTTAAATACCCTTTACAGACAACTTAAATACTGCAAGTCCTTGCTAAGGAGTGCTGCAATTTAAAGACCCAATAAATGGTAAAAGGAATTGCTTTAATGTACCAACATGACAGATTAAAACAGAGGGAACAAACAGAGCTTAAAGTTGTTATAGCTGGAGTGTTTTGCCTCTGACAGAAGCCAGATTAGTATGGACTGAAAATTAGCATAACATCTAACTAGATAAAAAAAAAGAGCTGAACAAGAGAGATGATGACACACAACATGAATTAAAGCATAAACTGACTAAAATAGGAATACGTCCACAAATCAATTCAGTGTAGATTTTGTTTGGTACTTGCTCCAGAAAATTTTACAAACATTGATCTCTTGACTTTGAAACATGTCACTATCGGGATGCTAACATGTTTGAACAACCTTTTAAATGTCGTGTAAGGACATGAAATGATTTTCCCAACAGGGTTAACAGAGCTAGCACATGAACTCATGATCATGCAATTCAGAGATTTTCTTTTTCCTCAAGAAAAAATATATGTACAGTTAAATAAACAATTTAAGGAGGCTTTAACAAATGTTTAAATATAGTTTACAGGGCCGCTTATTCGATCATATTTCATTAACTGTGGTTGGGTGGAATCAACTCATGCCAGTATGGGATTATCCAGAGCTCTAAAAACCGACTCAAATTAGAAATTAAATCCTGTATTGTGGACTATTCCCATGTTTTGCTAGTTTTATTACATGATCAACGTACGTATATTAGCTGTATTAACTGTCATCCTTCTGATTCTCTCTGTATCGCTTGTAGTTATAAGTCTCACCAAATAATTCAATTTGAAAATCAACTGCATCTACAACTGGAGAGACTCTGCGTAGATCCACCAGGGTCATCAAAAGTAAACTGTATTTCCTTTATTTATCATCCAGAACCGCAAACTACATTATTTAGTTCAGCGTGTATCCTCCTGAAATAAAAAGTCTGTGCTTAATTCTGTGCCCCAAAGCATGTGAGTTTTTCATTTGTTTCAGGTCAATGCCACCCGTTCTTGGGATCCCAGTCCGTTTCTTTTGGTCTACACCGTTTTTTGTGTTCATACCACATGAAACACACACAAATGGGAAAATAAATTTAAACAGACTAAAGTTGGTACTGTTGTTTTGAAGACACCCTAAATGCTTAATTACCAGTGTCTGTCCAGACATTATTAGAGTTGCAGTAACTTATTAGACTAATTAGACTACTGTCAGTGTCGTTTATAGACTATTTTTTGAAGGGTAAAATTATGGGCTCTTTATTTTTGACAAAATAACACATTAGAAAAGGGGAAACACTGGTCTTTTCAGTTCAACTCAGTAACACTTTATTAATCCTCAAAGGGAAAATAATTGATTAATTCATGTTATTTGAAAGTTTTCTAATCAATATGAATGCAAAAAGATCATTTCGGGAATGAAAATGTAAAACTATAGTTTTTAAAAAATTAAACAGATACTTGATGAAAATTTGTGCTTCACAGGAAGCAATAATAAAAGTGGATTAAATAATAAAACTGACACAAGAAAAACCATAACAAACGCAAAGATAACAAAACACAGAAAATTTGATTTGCAGTTTTACCTGCAAAAACCTGACCTACAAAGTCTTGACAAGAGACAACAGGGGGCCTGGCAGAAACAAATTCCACCTGCACCCCGTTTCACACATTGTGGATCAAAGCGCTGGAGTTGACTGCTGTTGTGCCATAAATCCTGTTGATATCCACACAAACATGACCCCTCTCTCTAACTCCCATAAACGTCTCTGCAGGCATTTCTGTTCAGCAATCTGCTGCTCTCGTGGCTGGGAACCCTGAAGAGCGATTATTTTCCAGCTTTTTCTCAAAACATCCCCACAATGAAAGCAACACTGGGTTGATGCCAGCAGGGCTACTGGGAACGATGCATAGTCATAGCATGGTCTTGGTGCTTTGTGCTTTTTCAAGGCCAGTTTGCTTCATTTCCTGTTTTTTTTTGTTTTTGTTTTTTTATTTTGAAATTTGTTTTTGCCTCGTATATTTATTTTATTCTGTTAGGGCCCTGTCCCTTTGCTTGCCCGTCTGTCTGCAAAGTGATTATCTAACTGGTCATATGGTCATGCTTAAAATGCCAACCACCTTTCAATTATATACTGTTAATCGGACCAAGCACATAGCTACGTGGATCTATCTGAAGTTAAATGTATGAGATGAACGTGGCTTCGGTTCACCACTGCACCATCTGCGCAAGTACTTCAACTAGAGGTACTTGCTACTTGCTTCCTTCAGGATTGATTTTAAGATCCTAGTTTAGGAAATTCTTAATGGTTTTCGTCTTCCTTATTTATCAGTTGTTGGCATTTTATGAAACTCCTCAGGCCTTCTGGTGGCAGATTTTCCGTTTTTTTCCCAGAGTGGGAACAAAAAAATTGGTTATACGATTACAGCCAACGTTTGTGGAATCATCTAGCAGAAGATCTGAAGGCGCCTGAGAGTCTGAGTCTGGATGTTTTTAAAGCAAACTCAAGATCCATCCTTTTACTTTTGATTGATTGATTGACTGATTGATGCTGTAGTTTCCATGTGCAAGCTGAATGTAATCAGAAGTTTTTTTTAAAAAAGAAAAATAAAAAAAACTACAAACACAGGCCTACTCAGTGTTTGTGAGCTAGCTGACTATCTGCCAAAATATTTTGTTAATCTTAGGAAACATTACAGCAGATCATGCTCTCCAACCTCTCCAAACCTGACACACATTCCTCACTGGGCTACTTTTCTTTACTGTGCCAACTGGGATTTCCGTAGACTTATTATCCCTGGGCCCAAGCAAGATTATGGATTATGGAACTTTGGAGATCTGCAGCATGGGAGAAGAAATTCAGAAGAAGTAGAGGATGTTTTGCTCCGGGATTCGAACTGTGCCTTTTTATCTGCTGCTTTTGTTTATTGATGTCTACTTTTACGGGTTAAACTTCTTCTGTTTTGGTTGCATGCTTCATTTATTTGGGAAGGCCCCAAAAGTGGACTGGCTGTTTCAAACTTGATTATAGAAATACATAATAGCTGTGTCCCAACCCAGCGGGCGCATCCTTCAAAAGCCGCATTTGAAGGCCGATTACGTCACAGCGACACGCCAAAGGCTGTCCCAATTTGAAGGGTCCTTCAAATGCGCCCTACAAATGCGTCCTTCTTTTCCCTGATTTGAAGGACGGGTCTGGTGTATCCTTCTCGCATTGCGAGTATACCAGAAAATTCTATAGTAGCCGGAACGGAGCTGTGTACTCAAAAATTAAAAGCCTAAAGCGGTTATGGTGAAAGGCTTTTGTCATTTGTGTAGACATTTTTTGTATTTTATTTTGTCAGAAATCATCAAGACAGCAAATGAGCTCGTACAGCGGGTCCCGTAGTTCTTCAACTATTGTCATTTTTATTAAGCTTTCATTAGCTTTCATTAAGCTGAGAAAACAGTTTAGTTATAGAATAGTAATTTAAAAAAAAAAAAAACTTAAAATTTCTATCTCCATTCTTTCTTCGTTTCAGTGCTGTCACGGTTGCTAGGCAACAGGACGTACGTCAAGGTAAAGACAGGGGTAAATCTGAAGGCTAGACCGTCCCAATTCACAGCCGCTGACTTCCGGTCTACCCGGCCTTCGGAGGACCCGTCCTACGTAGACTACGTAGGATGGGTCCTTCGGAGGATGCGGCCGCTGGATTGGGACACAGCAAGAGAGAACTTACTGGATTAAGGAGGTACAATATTGTGTCTGAGCTTTAAAATTTAATTCATCCCTGAGATTTCATGTCAGCACCTCAAAACTCTGCCAGCTCATAATGAGTAGACTACTGTTATGCATCTGTGATACACGTTACCCAATCGTTGATCATTCTTGCTGTAGACTGAAGATTAGTCTCATTGTCTTGCTCCAATTAAAGGGTAAAACGCAGCAACGTAGCAGCCATAGACTGTATGAGAAGAACCAGACAAGCCCCTTGTGATGTCACCATCAAGTTTTCTAAAGAGTGCTTTTGGATCTTGTTTATTCCTCATAATGCTATGCTGTCATAATGCAAATGGATGGAATGAGCAGACCCGGAAGCCACCCGCCATAGTCCTATTGACTGTGGGTCCCATCAGACTTCCTTCTGGAGCAGTCCTGAAATGCTCTGCCATGGCTCCTAGGTCCTTCAGCAGAGGAGCTATGAAGCTCCCAGTAGTTGTCTGCAGCAGGACCTAACGTTCAAAGAGAAAATAGCTGGAGCCAGACATGGAGACCTCGCAGTCCCTGTGACTTCATCACAGATGGATCTTGGAGGAAGTCCGAACAAACTTAAGTCAATCTAAGAGGATAGTCTGTCTGGAGGGCGGTTCAGCTAGGGAGCTAGGACCCAGCTATGATGGAGCCTCAGGGGAGCTCAAGGCTGTGATCATTTGGCACCGGCTCCACAGTCATACCAGCAAAGACTTTCCATCAGGAATGTAATAATCCCTCTGAGGAACCCCAAAAAAGGAAAGAACACGATGACAACTTAATAGCAAATGATAAGGACAATTATATCGCTCATAAGTGTAAGGAATCTGCTTATCGCATTTCTTGGTTTTAAGTATGCATTGTTCTTATTCTTTTAAACCTGAGAAATGCAAACAGGTCAAGTATTTCATTCTGCTTATGGGTAGGTTCTTTGTTTGTTTTTTAACAAAAGTCGTTTACTCTTGTTCTGCATGCTCAACATTGTCATCCTTTTTCCACGAAAAACATCCGTGTTCGTCACAAAAGCCCTACAAACCTGTAAAGTACTTGTTCAAATTGACATGGCAGCCAGAATCAGGTTTTGTGCAACAGAATCTAAAAGGAGAATGATTTTTTTTGAAGAAAATCCAGTCCAGAGTGTTTGAAAACATTGCTCTGCAACTGTAGGATGTATAGTCTGGGAACCTTTAGCCAACAGCACATCCACGTAAAAGGAGAGAATATGTTGCCCTCACGGTTTATTTCAACTGCCCCCACATAGCCAAAGCAATCACTAGAAATATGCCGGGAATGTGCACCTGCATGTATTCAGATACTGCACTTTCAGTGGTTAAGCTTTTTTTTTTTTTAAATTTGCCCCTCCACTGTGACAGAATGCTGATTCCACTGAAATGATGGATATTAATGGTATTCTTACATTAATTAACTGTGATTCCATGATCCACTCAGACTCAGCTAAACATTACGGCTCAACAACTCTGGTTGGTCCAAGTGAAGTAATAATAAAAATTTCCATGTAGACATTAAGAAAAGAAGGTCTCTCCTGACAGTACACATCCCTGCTTACTCTTTGTTGCTCTTACTGGCCTACTTACTGGGCGACAGCTGTTTTCCCAATGTGCTCCAACTCAGCTTTGATTGAATCAGTGCCAGGTGTGACACACCAAACACATCCCAAATGGAACATATAATGAAGAAAAAGAAAAAGTCTATCCCATTGCATTCACCATAAATTCACCAAGCAGAAGAATAGGGGGTTGAGTTGAATTGATTGACTCCATTAAGAGATAAAGTTCCTGCAAAAACAGGTGCAAGAATGAGGCAGGTGATCTGGAGCTTCTGTTAAATGTCAGCAAACATGCTTGAAATAATGCAAATAAGGACAGTGTTCCAGCCAAAGCCAGTCTGTTGTGTATTTAATGCTTGTATCACTGAGAATGAACATTCTGAATTAGAATTCAGTTAAAACAGAACAAGCAGAAGAAGTTCTGCATTTCACACTTTTGAAACCTCCAGCCTGAGGGTAGAAGTGTGAATAATGGGTGGGGTCTTTAAGGATGGAGGCAGCTCTCCTGTGGACTCTATGGTTATCGATGCTCTGCAGAGAGGGCAGTGGAGTCCTGATGATCTTCTCAGCAGTCTTCACCGATCTCTGCAGGCGTCTGCGGTCCGCAGCAGTCGTGCTGCTGTACCACACAGTGATGCAGCTGCTCAGGATGCTCTCAACAATGCAGCTGGAGAAGTTTCTACTGATCTTACGGAGCATACCAAACTTCCTCAGCCTCCTTACAATGTACAGCCACTGTTGAGCTCTCTTGACCAGCTGTGTTGTGTTTCCTATCCAGAGGTGAGGTCCTCACTGATGTGGACACCCAGGTATTTAAAGCTGCTCACCCTCTCCGCTTAAAGCTCCTGGATGAATAGTGGCTGATGATGTCTCCTCTTCTTCATCATGTCCACTATCATCTCCTTTGTCTCATCTGTGTTGAGGGTGAGGTTATCGTCTTCACACCATGACACACCAGACTGGCCACCTCCTTCCTGTAAGTCACTTCGTCCCTGCCAGCGATGCGCCCGATCACTGCGGTGTCATCCACAAACCTCAGGACGATGTTGTCCTTGTGGGAGGCGACAAAGGGAAGCAAAGCCCCTTTGTTGTAGAAGCCTGTTCCAACAGCTGCTAAAATGGTTTTCTAGAGGAATTATGGTCTTAAAATCCCTTCTAAGAATTCCTCAAAACAAGAACAGATGCTCAAAGTGCTCCATGGTCAGTTAACACTTGTAAAAACATCAAGAAACAGCAGAGGCATCGTCTCTGGGGGATGGAGTGCAGCCAATGAAAGAAAGTACATCACTTATTTGGCCCGACATGTTTTCATTGAACTGGATTTGTTAAAAACTGCACAACTGCCGTTATTTGCCTTTATAACATGATCAAATCAAGAGCAGAAAAAAAAAGACAAGATTATAATTTTGAAAGTGGATATCCTTTTTAGCTTGATAATGCAACGGAAGATTAATTATTGAACAAATGACCCCACCATTAAAATTACCTTCATTATGTCAATTTAAGCAACCATTGATACAGTTCAACACTTGTTTTGAGACAGCATTAAAAATATTATGATCAATAAGTTCTTAGAATGCTGTTTTGACTGTGGGGCTCAAATTTAGGTTCAGACTTAACCTTGAGTTTTACAGTCCCTGATTCAAGACAAGCATTTAGCGTCTTCGTCTGACCGTTTTAGCCTTTCTTTTTCAGTTTGTTGCCTTTTCCTCTGAGTTCATGACCCAGATGCAATTTCCTGTTACTCTGCAGCTGAGCAGACCCACTTATCCGTGTCCTGACGTAGCTTAGCAACATCATCAACAGAGCTGCTGATACAAGCCTGGTTTATGTCAACTCTGAGTCGAGAGGAAGACATAAGAAATATTTGTCGAATAGTTTCCTGAGAATCCTTTGAGCTAAAATGTAATGTTGCTCTGCACTGTCAACGAGGTGATGAAGCATCACGATAAATGATGAAGCACAGAACCAGTGAAGATTTCTGCAGGGATGTTGTATATATATAAAAAAAAAACTGTTGTGGAAAACATCACCTGAGCCGGGAGGGGTGGGGTAGAAATCTGACAAAGCATGTGATATTTTCAAACAAGCTGTTAATCACCTTAAAGTTCAGTAGAATTTTAGCAACCTGTTTAACTAAACCACATCGGGCTCAGTGAGTTTACATGCAGACGTGATTCACGTGTCACTGAATCACATGATTCTTCTAATGAGCGTATTCTGGTTTACCTGCAGGGATTTACCACATTATATCTCATTAAAATGCAAAAGTTAATGTTAAACTGTTTTACTGTGTGTTTCCAAAACCTTTTTTTTTCTTTAAATCATTCTGAGTTGAATAATAAAATACTTTTTTTTCTTTTTTTTGCACAATTCACATTTAAAAAATGCTCATGACATAAACATTTTATTACTCTAAGAACCTTTAACTCCCATAACTTTGAAAGTATCAGACAATGGTCAGGTGGTTTTGGGTGTAACTGACTCGAAGCCATGACTTGAAAAACATTTTCCCAAAAATCAATGGTGATTGGCTACTGGTTAGCACTCCTAAATGTTGACTGTTATGTAGCCTCAAAGCAAAAAGAGCTTATAAAAACATAATAAAGCAGAGACATTTCTTCCTCAATTTGTGATGTAGGCCTAAAAATCAAAGAAAATTTAAGGGAGAAAGTATCTGAGGATTGGTCAACAGACAATTCAAAACCAGTTTGATTTGAAAAAACCTTCAGGATGATGGTGCACTGTTCAAAGTTCAAATATATTTGGATGGAAAAAGGATGCATACGTTGATGGAAAGTACTTCTTTCCAACTGTTAAGCATGAGGGTGGAAGGATCTTAGTTTGGGCTCATGTTGCAGTCGGTTGATCAGGCAACATTTCAACGGTGGAGTGAGAGTTGCAACTGAAAGTATGCAAAGTCTTCAACATCACAATAATCTGTGAAACTGAAGGCAAAAGGACACACCTGACAAAGTACTATTGACTACTACAGCAAGCAGCTGAAGGTTCCTTCATGGTCCCACCATATCAACATGATCCAAATATGTGTATGAGGAGCAGCTCCTCCAGCAGGGTCCAGCAAGAATCCTATAGTCTCTTTGTGCTGTGTCAC
Organism: Arrhamphus sclerolepis; assembly: GCA_037176975.1. NCBI lineage: Eukaryota > Metazoa > Chordata > Actinopteri > Beloniformes > Hemiramphidae > Arrhamphus > Arrhamphus sclerolepis. The sequence goes on along the minus strand of JBAMYA010064435.1, from coordinate 4,068 downwards.
TAATACAAGTCCATATGCTCGTTCAGGAATGCAACAAATTTGAAAAAGGGATGGCAGGAAACTGGAATGACAACAAAATCAAGAGGACATCATTTCTATGCAGACACTGTACAGGATGTATTGACAGAACCATATTCCAAATGACTAATGAACTGAAATTACTTTGTACAAAAAAAAAAAAGAATCATGACATCAGTAATTACAAGACATTCCTAATAGGCAGCATCACCCATGGATTACATGCTGTCATAGTGGGTCAGTCAGTCAATGCTGTGACCCTTAGAGACAGCCAGATTCTGTCTCAGCCTCTTCAGATTCAAAGGTGGGATCACAATCGATGCTGCATGGCGTTATTTTGATATGTGATGTCCTATATAAGACAACGGCTGAAGAGAAAGTCTTGTAGTTCTTTGAGCGGTTTGATACAGCAAGAGACACGTGACGGAGCAGTCAGCTGGCAAAGAATTAAGAGAAAAACGGTTCTCATGTATCCTGCTAGGTACAAATGAGTCTGAATGTTGGCTACCGTTATTTTAATGGTATTTAAAGTTCTGGCTGAATTTGACAGACAAATCAGTGAATCTTTTTCCTAAGATTCTAATTGCGTATTCTTTGTTTGAAAAGGAGAACTTGTGTCGCCCGAGTCTTCACACAGATGTTTAATTTGTGATATACGTGATATCATGGCTCGTTTACAGAGTCAGTCTCTGGTGAAAAAAGAGGCCGTCCGAAACAATACAACAATAATTTATACAGAAATGTGCGTCACTAAGGTGGGGAGGAGCCGTGGTTTAGACTTGACTCTCCCATTGGTTGGTCTGGTCCCTTCTGTTCGTCTGTCCCATTGGTCTATCCACTCCTTCGCCGCCGTCACGTGGTCTTCTCTGGGTCCAATCTGCAATCCGCTGTCGATATTCCCTGAAAGAGAAGAAACCTACACATTCCATGTACCATTCCTGGCCTTCCCCATGTTTTTTGACCAGATTCCAACCACGTGTTTCACACAACAACAACTAAGCTAATCTGCTACATTTCTATATAAAATGAAGATAAACATACTCTGATTAATTTTAACAGGAAGAATATTAGAGAATAAATATAGAGAAAGATCAAACTAAAATTATAGACTGGTATGAACATAAAGTTCAGTAAATCACTACCAGTAAAACCAGTAACAAATGGAGGACAGTAAACAAACAGAACATTGTAAAAGAACATGTGGAATGAAAATAAAAGAAAATGAATTATGAAAATGAATAATCACTGACAATAATAATCTAAGTATTTTATTGTCCATGCCATTAACACTATAATATTAATTATACATTAATATATATTAATATATAATTAATATTAATAATATTACCAATATAAATAGTAATACCAATTGTTCGATATGGAACTATAGAAAATGGCGACAAAACTTGCACTCCAATTCTGGGCCTGAAAAGAAATTTTAAACCTAACATCAGCTAAAGAAAACTGAAAAGACCCAAACGTGTTTTGTAAAATCAATAAAAAGAAGTCACAAGCCATAATGCATGATGCTTAACAAGTGAGCAGTAGCTGAGGACCTGAACTAAAAATTTTATTTTAGGCCCCTTTTTGTTTGAATCATTTTAAAAGTAATAAAACTGAGAAGTAATAGTAGTCAGAATATTTCAGTGTTAACTTTATTCCTTATGAAGGTCAAATTATGTCTTACTGTTGCAGCAACAGAATACCAACCTGAAACCTTTCCATTTCAGTGTATGGGGTTGAAAGTCATTTAACTGCTCAAGAATATGCAAAATTCAATCACATCAAACACTTATTTTTCCAGAAAGCAGTGCTGTGCTGTGGAGCACTCCAACGCTTTAATGCTAAATGTACAGGAACCCTGGTGAACTGAATAGGTTCAATAGCCATTAAAAATCTGCTGCAGGTTTCTGGAAATAGCATGAAAGGTCTCAAATTAATCTTTTTTTTTTTTTTACTTTAAGCCTGGTTGTAAGCTAACACAATGGTTTTTGTTTGACTTTCAAAGTTGCCCGGGAGACACAGATGTGGTGAAGAATAGCCGCCTCCAACATCTGTCAAAAACTTCAAAACCTCTCCTTTTTGTACCTGAATAAGTCTCTCTGGTGCAAAAACAACAACTCTGAGAACAGGTAGCCTGTGTCAAGCTCGTGCATTGATGCGCAAGCTGGGGGAGGCTAAATGCCAAACACGGTGCTACAAATGGTAAAGCTTTAAATAAACACTTCACTGAACGTCTGCGTGACAGAAATGTTAACATCTGTTTTGTCAGACGGATTGAGTAAACAAAGGATTTGTCCCTCTGAGACCAAACACGCAGAAGGGTTCTCAGCGGCAGGAACAGGCCTCGCATAAGCCTTTTGTAAAAACATTAAACTGCAGAACGTGTACACATAACTTCTAATGTCCCACTGGATCATCAGTCCCACTGTTAACATGAAGTAACATGACAGACAGGATGTTGCCTCCAGCGAGCAAACATGTTCACTCTGAATGTGTGATGACAGATCACTGAGCAGATAAATTGGCTTATATCTCGTATGCCACTGTATAATACATTAAGCTTTAACGATTATTTGGCATGACATTAAAAACAAAAGGGTTAATGATATATAATGATTTATATTTCAAATATGCTAGCCTGTGTAAATGGTATAAGGAGGAAAGTGGTCGGCAGTGAGTGAAACATTTTGCAAATAAGGTGTGGCGCATACCCATCAGTAAAAACCATTACACCTGATACAAACAATCCTTGGATGCCTGGATGAGCCGATGATGCTTCGCCAAAGTGTGAAGAGTCCATACCTGCGAGCGATGCGCACGCAAGCCTTCATCTGGAGGCTATTTTTCACCTGTGCGTGTCACTGCCAGGTCATGTTCCACACCCGTTCTCCGAAACTGCTGGCATGTGACACAGTCATCTAATTGTGTGTTACTTGATTTTGGCGGTGCAGGTCTAGGCCAATCCTCCCTTTTGTCCCTACACTCTTGACTCTTTTTCAGCACGCAATTTTCCCTTTTTTTTTCTTTTTTCTTTTTTTTATTACCTCGCTACAGATACAGGCTGCTGAGAGAAAATCCATATAAAAAGTACAACTGGAGTTTCTGAACATGGAAAGCTTTTATATAACATCCATTAGAACCTACAGTGTAAAAATAGTCTTAAAGTGCTCAGAATAGCTTTTACTGGTGAAGAAGGGCATTATAGCTCATCTGCGCAGCTCCTTTACACATAAATAGGAATAGCATCTGGAGGAAGGCTCCCAGCATGTGTATGCACACTGCAAAAGTATGCCAGGAATGTGGATGTAGCAGGTGACCTTCTTTATATCTCCAAATAAAGCTGTCTGACAGTTGTTTATTGCTGCTTTTGCTAGGGTCGCCACAGTTTGTAATTTGTCTCAGAGTGTGCACGGAGCCGTAAAGGCCCACCGCTGGTTGAAATTCTCCGATGTTTATGGTATCATTAAATGTTGAGGATGAACTGTTGAGGTTTTCTGTATGTGAGAGGATGGTGAATGAGACAATATAGAAAATGTAAAATGCTCTTTTAATTCTCATTAAACTTGCTGTTGAAAAAGGAAAGGAAAAGTCATAACGCTGCATTAGAGACACCCAGCAGGACCTAAAAGCAGAATTGCTAATGTCACTGAGATGATGGTTTACAACATATTTCAAGTGTAACTTGCTCCTGAGAAGATTATATTCAGGGTACTGGATTTGGCCTAAGCTAAGATCTAATGGCCACTCAAAATTAAGGTCTCAAAGGAGCCAGATTTCTGCCATCCAGGTGCGGCAGTACCAAGAGCAGGATATATGACCAACAGGGGGAAGGGATTTAGGTGGATTAACCACAGATGCTTAAGGGAAACCATGAGCAGCACCTGTACGGTGCAAGTTACACTTGAAATACGCTGATGAGCAGGAGTCAGTCCCAGTAAAAAAAAGGGTCACCCCAGTCACATGTGACAGTCACACACACACACACGTACACACACACACACACACACACACACACACACACACACACACACACACACACACACACAC
>JBAMYA010064401.1:0-27020 GCA_037176975.1 Arrhamphus sclerolepis | reverse complement strand
TTACTAATGGTAGTAACCACTGGTAACCACTGGTTAATAACCAGTGTAAACCATTAAAAACCACTGGTAATTACTGGCTACCATTAGTAACCACTGGTAACAATTAGTAAACTGGTAACCACTGCATCAGTGATGAATGAATCTTTGCTGATAATCCTCCTCCAATAAAAGTAAATCAAAGAAATGATACTGATTACGATCTCGAGATTAGTCATGTGACCAGAATCTGTTGTCCTCTCAAGGTATCCCATTCAGGAGCCACGGGAGCGTTGCTATGGAGACAAGGAGGACTTTCCAGGAATCAGAACCTATGGTGTCAGAGATGTTAATGAGACATATGATGTATACTGTTTTGCTGAGAAGTTGTCAGGTACAGATACTCAATATGATATGATATGATATAATTTTTGTTGTATAATTATGACATTAAAATTATGAATGTCTAAAAATAGCTTTTTAAATTTAACATTGCATCTTTTTTTTTTATTTCAAGTCCTAAAATCACGACATATTTTTCATGAAATGACAAATTTCACAAAACCAAACAATTTCTGTTGTAAAATTATGAATTTTGTAATATGGAAGAACATATTCATCATAGAATCTAAATTTTTATTAATTCACAACTTTTTGGACATCAAATAATAACTTATTATAAAAGCATGAAATTTGCTATTTTTTTCGTAAAAAAATTCCCACATTTTTATCATACAATTGTGATTATTGCAAAATTACAACTTTTTAAACTTAATATTGCAATATTGACTTTTACAAAATTGCAACTTTTTGATGTAAAATGTCCTAAAATCAAATATTGTTTCTTGTAAAACTGCAGATTTTGCAATATCTAGTAGATTTTTGTAGTAAGATCATCATCATCCAAACTTTTATAGAAGTTCACATTTTTGTTGAAAAAACATTACAATTTTTTTTCAAAATTGCAAGGTTTTAAATTTCAAGCTTTTTGTTCAAAATACAAGCTTTTGCAAAAATTTGAATTTTTGACATAAAATTAATGCTTTGTGTCATAGAATTGTGAATTTTTTAGAACTGCAGTGTTTGTTGTAGAAATAAAATTTGAGTAATCTCAAATTTTGACTTAAGTCTAAATTGTTTCTTAAAAAATCACAAATTATTACAAAATTGCAACTCAAATTCTTGTCAAGTTGGAGATTAAAGGGGGAGGTGCTTGAGCACCACCTCGAGTCTACCTGTGCACGTGCCCTGGGGCTCCGGTTGTCTCAACACAGCTACATACTTTAACCTCGCCAATCTTCTTCTAGGCAGAGTCTTCTACTCCATGTCGGTGCAGAAGTTCAACTTCTATGAGGCCCAGGACCAGTGCTCCAAACTGGGCGCCCGGCTGGCTGCTACAGGAGAACTCTACCTGGCCTGGAAGGCCGGCATGGACGTGTGTAATGCTGGCTGGCTGGCAGACAGAAGCGTACGGTACCCCATCAACATCGCCAGGCCTCAGTGTGGTGGCGGGCTCCTGGGAGTCAGAACCATCTACCTGTTCCCCAACCAGACGGGATTCCCGTACCCCGACTCTCGTTACGATGCCATCTGTTTCCAAGGTAAGTTCTGGACCAACCACATAAACCATATCTCCATCCATGCTGTGAAAATGCATCGGTCATGAGGTCTTGTCTTCTCAGCTGAGGATGAGGTTGTTCCTTCTGGGAGGACCACACCTTTCCCACACGTCGTCACCATTACGCCAGCCCCGGGGCCCTACCTTATCCCAGTGCCCACACCTGGGTCGGTGAAGACCGGAGAAGTAGAAACCTTCTCTCCTTCTCTACCAGTTCCATCCACGGGGTTGGGTCCGACAGGTGAGGGTTTTATTTATTTATCTTTTAGATATTTGTGATAAAAAAGGGGGTTTACAATCCAAAAAAAAAAACAAAAAACTGGGAATTGGAGACTATGGATCTGCTCATCCTTCCTGAATCTTTCCAGTTCTGGACTCAAGGTGAGCCAGTTCCTTGGTGGGGCCTGATTGATTCATCTATATAAAGCCAATGTCTATTATGGACCCCAAATATTTGGTCCCCAGAAGCCTCCTCCGGTTTTGCCTTTTGTGATTTTATGTAGCTGTAAAGCAGTTTGAATTGTTTTGTGTATGGACTTTTTATTTTCAAAAAATCATTCTGTTGTAAAAAACAAAAAAAAATAAAACATATTTTGCAAGATCAAATCTTTTTGTTGTAAAACTGAGGCTTTTGTTGTAATTTTGCCATAAAATCACAAATTTCACAAAATCACAACTTTTTAACTTAAATTGCAAATTATTTTGGCGTAAAATCCCAAATGCCTTTTGTGCAATTCAGAATTTTCTAAGATAGCAACTTTCTGCCTGAAATAAAGAAATTATGCTGTAGAACTGTGAATTTAGCTTTTTGCTGTAAAAGCCACATTTGTGTTATCATTTTGAAAATCTTTGACTTTTTCACAAAAAAATTACAACTTAATGTCACAAAATTGTGAATTTTGTATTGCAAAATTTTATGTCCTATAATCACATCTTTGTGTTGTATCAAACACTGCACAATTTTGACATTTTGAATTTTATTTCAACAGAAAATTGGAAAATGAAGTTAAACAGGAAAAAAATTTTACTTGCAGTTCTAGAAGTTGTGATTTTACAAAACAGATTTAGGAATTTCTGACATGAAGTCAAAATTTTGTAAATTTCTTGATTGATCTTGATTTCTTATAAAAAAAAAATTGTGAGTTCATTCAATTCATTCTTTATGCGAAGTTGCAATATTGTAAGTTGTAATCATATGACAAAAAGTCACAGTTTTGTAATTTTGCAGATTTTATGACAAACATTTACCTTTTATTTTGAAAAAGGTGCGTCATTGCAAATTTTGTGATTTTACAGAAAAAATCCTTGAGTTTTTGACAGAAAGTTGCAATTATATGAAATCCGCAATTGTACATCATAAAGTCATAATTCCACATAAAAATGAGATCCACGCAATTTATGACAAAACAGTGTTTTCTTGTGAAAAGAAGTTTGAAAAAAACCTAAGCATCTCTCTGATTGATTGTAGAAATAAAAAATGACAAATTAAAACTCAGTTAAAATAGTACTGTAGCTATATTATATTGTAGAAAATTTTCTGTAGATCTATAGAGCTATGGAATCTGTTCCACTGACATTTTTACTCAGCATAAGAATCGTTTTAGAATTGGGGTTTAGGATAATAAGTGCCATTTGAAAGGAAGCTGTCTTCCCATCCTCTGCTGTCCCAGGTGTGGTGTTCCATTACCGACCCATCACCGGTCGGTACACTCTGACCTTCATGGAGGCTCAGCGGGCCTGTCAGAGTGTTGGGGCTGTCATCGCCACCCCCCAGCAGCTGCAGGAAGCCTTCCAGAAAGGTCTCCACCAATGTGACGCCGGCTGGTTGCGAGACCAAACTGTTAGGTGAGCAGGACGACTACCAAACCACCAAATTCCCTTCAATGTCAGCCAGAAATGCTATGAACTACGTTGACCACTAATTAGAGGTACTCTTCTCCTAATCGCCTGAATGAACACATCCTGCTGTTTACCTTCAGGTATCCCATTGTGTCACCGAGAGAAAACTGTGCTGGTAACCTTCCCAACATCCCAGGAGTGAGATCTTATGACTTGAGACCGACCTTTGAACGCTACGATGTATATTGTTACGTGGAAGGTTTAAAAGGTGAGCCTTACAGAATACTTAATCAATGTTGCCAGTATTTACAGTTGAAGGAAGTTCTAAAGGACACAGTCTACTTTTCCTGACTTTCAGTGGTTGAGAATCATCTGTTACAGCTAGGCTGCCTGAAACTGGGTACATAACAGTTATTTTAAGAGGTACACGATATGATTATGCTACACGGAACACCAATGTAAACCTCTCATTGAATGGCACTACACATGTCATCAACGCAGACTACAACCAATGTGATTAATCTGTTTGGTAAAATTATTCTTCTTTGTTTCGGTATTTCCTGCTACCATTTCTTTTTAATTGTGGTTCCTATATTAGGCTCAAGTAGTAATTGGTACCCCGTATGAGGCTCATGGTTTTTAAGTTGTCAATATAAGTCACAGGGAATGGCTAGTCTCTTCATAAGTTGTAAGAAGACTTATAATTTAGGTTTTGGTCAGCTAAATGGAGATTTATCTTTGCTCTATCAACACTTAGTTACATTTATTTCCATGGATTGTTTTTTTTTTTTGTTTGTTTTTTTGATTTCATAACAGACTTATTATTTTCACCTTAACTGCGTGTATCAGTGTAGCCTCACTGATTTGAATGCTCATTTGTGACATTGTTTCTGCCAGGCGAGGTCTTCTTCACCAGCGACTATGACAGCTTCTCCTATGACGAAGCTGTGGAGCACTGTCAGAAACTAAATACCACCCTGGCCAATCCCGGACAGCTGTATGCCGCCTGGAACCAAGGACTAGACAAGTGCCGCCCCGGCTGGCTGATGGATCGCAGTGTTCGCTACCCTGTCACGACCCCCAGATCTTACTGCGGTGGGGGCCAGGTCGGCGTGCAAATCATCTATGCCTTCCCCAATCAGACTGGCTTCCCTGATGAGCACTCACGCTATGACGCCTATTGTTTCAGAGGTAGGTAAGGGTTGAGGCGGGTTCTGTTCATGCAGTCAACGTTGGGGTCCAGGAGGATTGAATTTTTTGGAATCTGAATTTGAACATCAAAAAATATTGACCACAGAGGGTTTAAGGTCCAGAGTTTTAATGTCATTGATCTAAAATGTTGAATATGACCTAATAGTGTTGTTTAGATCATTCACTGATAATGTCAGGATGGAACAAAGTAAGCCTTCTGTTTCTATAGTAACTGTCATGTTGATAGATAATATATGGACGGAAGGATGGATAGATAATGGATGGATGAATTTATAGAATGGATGGATGGATTATAGATAGAATGGATGTATGTGGGACTTGAGCTTGGGAGAACAAACAGGATGCTCACTGGAGCTCAGAGGAAGTAGAGGATGAGGATTGAGTTATGTAGTTATAATCATCTCAGGTGTTTCTGAATCGTTACCCCAGGTTTCATTTTTATCTTCTAAAAGACCCACAGTAAAATAAAACCTGAGAAAACCATCACATCAGCTGAAACAATAAGATGAATGCCTGACTTTACTTCTGAGTCATTGGTGTTATCTTTTGAGTCCAAAACATCCTGTTTCCTTCTGTTTCAGCTGAAGTTTCTGTTGTTGCTGCTAACGAAACCAGAGTGGACCTGACAGAAACCACTGATGATGTCATCAATGTGACCACACCCTCCACCTACCACTTTGTTCCCACTGGTGAGACATTGAGGAGTGTGTTGATCAAAGCCACCATTATCATCAGTTTGATTTGAAAAAGAATGTTTGTATGTTTTTTTTTTCGTTTTTTTTTTAGGTAAACCCATTGATGACTACAATGAAACCAAAACTGTTAGAAATATAACAGAAACAAAATTTATCAACAAGACAACCATCACAACTCAACAAGGTGAGACAACAAAGACAACGGCTCTTCCTGTTTAAGATGTTTTTACTACAAAAACTGTAATAAAAGAAAATCTAAACATGTGTTTTCACACAATTCCTGTTAACCACAAAAAGTCATGATTTGATCTCCAAATGCGGAAGGAAACCAAAACTGTTTGACTTAAATCAGATGGTTTAAAGGTGAGGCTTGGAAATACTGAGAATCTCACTATTCTGGTATTTATCAACTAGAAATAATTTAGGTAATCCTAACTAACAGAAAAAGTTTAGGAAGCCTTCCAGATATGAGAAAAATAATGAGAAAATAAAAGTTTGTGTCTTTTTATTCAAAGTATCTCCAGAGTCTAATGTTGAAAATTAAAATCCAAAATCTCAGATTTTGGGTTTTGGTCCTCAGAATCTGGGTTTTGGTTCTCAGATTTTGGGTTTTGGTTCCCAGATATTGGATTTTGGTTCTCAGATTCTTGGCTTTGATTGAACACATTTGGTTAAGAATTGATCTCATTCTTCTGGTTTCTTCTGTGAAGCTGTAATTTTAAGTGAAGGAGTCACTCAGGTAGGACCATCATGGACCTGTGGAGAACCCCAGACGTTCTTCTGCCTACCCTCATTAATGCAGGCTAGGACACTAAAACTGAACTCTGTGGGGTTAAAAGACATACAGATGTTTGAAGATTATGCTATCCTTCTTCCCTCTTACCATTTCTGCAGTGAGACCCCTTTTGCCTCCAGTTCAAGTTGATTCGTCAGGATCTGCTTCTGGTTCTGGAGAACCATCAGCTAGTGGGGAACCCTCTGGAGACCTCCCTGTTTCAGGCAGCAGTGGTGATGGATCTGCATCAGGACTGGATGTTGCTTTCAACAAACGCACAAGTGTCTCCTCTGGAGACCAATCCAGCTCTGGGGGTCCGCAGGAGGGAATCACCGCCATCTTCACATCTGGCGATTTGGGGAGTGCATCAGGATTGGGACCAGGACCTGTACCTGGACGTAGTCCTGGATCTGGGTCTGGGGAGGCCATTGATAGTCAACACTCTGGGTTCCTTACATCTGGATCAGGTCATCAGATCAGTGGTACTGGGTATGGTAGTGGTAGTGGTAGGGACAGAGAGGTTGTCTTGGTAGATGAGAAGGTGGTGGAGCTGTCGAGGACCCCCCAGGAGCAAGGCCAGGAACTGGGCAGGGGAGGAATCAATGTCAGTGGATCCGGGTCGGGAGATACGTCTGCGTCCGGCTCCGGCGGGTTCTCCCACATTTCCTTGGTTGACTCTAAAGGCATTGATATGACGACGGGGGTTCCCAGAGAGCAGGAGTTGTCTGGGTTCGGTCTGTTTGGGTCGTTCCACAGTGGACTTCCATCTGGTGGTTCAGGAAGTGGCTTGGCCTCGGGAAACCCATTCCAAGTCCGAGGTGTGGTGGAGGTAAGTGGGTCAGGAATCCAGCCAGAGTCCAGCAGCCCTCTGGACGTATCAGGAAGTAGTGGCCCTGATATGGTGACTTATTCGGAGTACGGCGCCACCCCCAGCCCATCAGGATTTTGGGAGGATGAGCGTCAAGTCCTTTCAGTGACTCCAGAAGCGGCATACTCTAGTCTGACCACGGCACCATCAGTACCTCGGGTGACTCCTGGTGTGGTGGAGCCACCTGACGTAGAGGAAGGTACGTGTGAGCATTTCATACTTTTGACATCATAACTTACTATAAACCAAGATCCCAACACCTGCATCACATTTGTTCACATCTGCAGCAGTGCGTGGTTGTCCCAATGGATGGACGGTGTTTCAGGGCAGCTGCTACCTTCATTTTGAGGAAAGGAAGACCTGGACTGAAGCAGAGCAGAGCTGTCAGGGGCTGAACGCCCACCTGGTCAGCATCAGGTCCGAGGACGAGCAACGCTTCATCAATGGTGAGTCGATGTTTTGAAGTTGGTGAACAGAACGGTTTAAGAACTTCAGAAAGTAACATTCTCGTTTGTCTTGGACTCCACAGACCAAACTCAGGACTACCAGTGGATTGGACTCAACGATAGAGATGTGCAGGACAACTTCCGCTGGACTGACGGCAGTCCTCTGGTGAGTTACGTTTCTTAGAGACTCTATAGCAGGGGTTCTCAAACTTGTTAATTTCCTAACAAACTTATTTTTCAAAGGTCCAAATCTACTCTCCATTGAAGGACAGAGGTCCAGAAAAATTTCAAAAACATAACGTTTATTTTGCTTTTTCACTGTGAACTAAATCATGCAAAAATAACATAGGACAATAATAATGACAATAATCTTTTAAATTCTCTTTTTTCTTGGTCCACTTTTCTTTTCTTGGAGAACTTTGACAGGAACATTCTCTTTCTTACCCAGTTTGATGGGTTTATATTTGTGAAGGGGTAGTTTTAAGACTTTGGTGTGCTGGGTCCGGACAGACGTGCCTCGTGGTCCAGATGCAGACAGAGGCTCAGACTTTGAGAAGTCCGGCTCTATAGACTTTTATAAACTACTATAAATCTCTATAGACTGATATAAACTTCTGTAGACACCCACTATCATCGTCTTTGTTCATGCTGCTGGAGTCTGTGCCTTGATTTGTAAGTGGATTTGGATCAAAGCAAAGATGAGTTTCTAAATACTGACCAGCTTATAACTTTGCCTTTTCTGTTTTTTAACTGCTGTAAACAGACGTTTCAGAACTGGAGGCCTAACCAGCCTGATAACTACTTCAGTCCTACGGAGGACTGCGTGGTGATGATATGGCATGAGGACGGCCAGTGGAACGACGTTCCCTGCAACTACCAGCTTCCTTTCACCTGCAAGACTGGTCCAGGTGAGTTTACTGGCTTTAGGTCCATATCTGCTCAGGATGCCATTTTTTATTATCAAACTTTTGTTGTGAAAAGAACATTTTTCATTTTAAATTTCAAATTTCCCAAAATTATGACTTCAGACAGAAATTTAAAAACTTAAGTTACAAACTTAACTCTACAACTACAACAATTTTTCATGTAATCTCAAATTTCCTAAAATTGCAACTTTTTGTAATAAAATATTGATTTTTGCTTTTTGAAATGAAATTCACCGTCCAGTTTTATGTCCTAAAATTACAAATTTCACAAAATCACAACTTTTTGAAGGCTAATTTAAGCTTCTGCTTAAAAGCTGCAGTATAGCTATGGTGCGACAGCATAGGACACTGATGTTCACCTCCTACAATGTAGCTATGTATCACGGCAACAGGGACCACAAGAAACATGACTGGTATATTTGTTCCTCTTCATTTTTGAATTTTCCACCACTATTTCTTCTTTGATTCCTACAATGCTTGCTGTAACATCTATAACAACGACTAATGTTCACTGTTTGAGTTCCAACTCACATAAAATATACATTTTTCATCTGTTGCTACATCTAAGATTGCATACCGAAAAGTCAGCACTGCAGGCTACACCACTGCAGAAGAAGAACCCACACTGCCACTGTTGGTGGAATTACAGAGCAATGTAGACAATAAGGCAGAAGTATAAACTCCAGAGAGGGCGTAGCGGCCATGCGTAGCATACATATGTAGCTTTGACACAGCAGCATAAATCTAGATTTTGCATTATAAAGATCTAAAATTTTACAGAATATCATCTCAAATTGCAACAAAAATTCCAATTCTTTTGTAAAAATCACAACTTTTTAAAGAATTGCACATTTTTGTTGCAAAAAAAATCACAGTTTTGTTGTAAAATTGTTTGTCTTTCCATATCACAACCTTTGACTTCAGTTTGAATTTTATTTTCGAAAATTCCAAATTTCGCAATTTGCAACTTTTTGCCGTACAAAGTAATTTTTTTCAAAAGGTCTAGAATTTCTTAAAATCAAAGCTTTTCATCTTTGAATCTAAATTTTGTGTTATAAAATTGTATTTTACAAAATCTAGCTAAATGTCCCGTCAGACACGTGTTGACTGCTTTTTATTTTTATCTTTTTATCTGCCAGTCACATGCAGCGCTCCCCCCACGGTGGAGCATGGTCAGCCAATGGGTGGCAGCAGTGAGCGTTACCACGTCAACGCCATTGTCCGCTACCAATGTGACGCAGGTTACATCCAGCGCCACCTACCAGTCATACGCTGCATGCCTGACGGGATGTGGGAGGAGCCACAGGTGGAATGCAAGGAAGGTGAGCTGAAGTGTAAGCTGGGAAGTATGGATGTACCATTTTTAAAAACTAACCATCCAAAAAAAAAACTAAGAACTGTGTTTGGTTTCTTTTTAAATATTATTACATATTTAATTGATAGGGACAGAACAAATGTCGTTCTTACAGTTTCAAATGCAACCGATACCATATCCATAGGTCATCTAGCAATTAGCTAATTTGCAGCAATGTAGCGTTAAAATTTAAATCTGATAGTTTTCATCAAAATGACAAAAAAAACTGTTGTAGTCCATCATTTAAAAATATTCTAATATGCAAAGATGCATTCACAGGTACTTGTCTGCGTCAGTCATCAAGTCTGCCGTCTACGTCAGCTGCCTACGTTGACAATCTTATTCTGTTGTGTGTGTCTGACGTCTCGTCGTCTGTGTCCACCGCCTGCGTCTGTCATCCCATTGTCCCGTCATCTGCGTCTGTTATCTGTGTCCGCTGTCTGCGTCCACCTCCCTAGACTTTGAATGGGGTGACGTCATCCATTGCTGAAATTAATTGTGTGTTACGTTGGGTCTGATGTTTCCATCAAAAGTTGAGAAATGTTCAATGCATCTGTCTGCCAATCAGGTTGCAACTATGCAACAAGCGCTAGCCAATGACATTGTATATGGGGGCATGTCTATAGCGGATGCTTTGACCTCGCATGACAGGAAATTGGAGGAGAAATTAGTAATCGCTGTGTTCAGTCAAGTTGGTGGTCACACAGAGACACAAGTCTCAGAAATAAATCTCGAAGGAAAGGTCAGAGATGGTGATGGTTCTGGGATCACTGCATCTATGTCTGTGGACAACAGAGATGTGTCACTGACTGGATGCCTGTCCAGTGAAAACTGACTCCCGCCCAGTGAGAGCTGACTCATCCAGTGAGAACCGACCTGTCCAGTGAGATCATAATTGTTCAGTGAGAATGACCATTGTTTGGTGAGAGCTGACTCTCGTCTGATTAGAGCTGACTCATCCAGTGAAAACCAACTCTCCTCTGTTGAGAACCGACTCGCCTGTTGAGAAATGACTCTCGTCCAGTGAGAACCAACTTCCGTCCAGTGAGAGTTCCACTTTTTCATAGAGCATAGTTACTAGCAGTTAGCTGGTTTCTTCTTATTGGATATTTCAGCAGCAGTCTGACTGGTTCTTTCAGGTCAACAGCAACAATCAACCTGAAGCGTAAGACATGTATGTGTGAATGCACCTGTAACAAAAGCAGACTACAGTGTTGTTTCTGAGGATATATTCATGCATATTTTATTTTTAAATGCTGTTTTTGAAAGAAATTACTCCACTGATGTTTCAACTCTGTCGGAAATTATCTCCATCCACGTTTCACCACTGTGGACATGTATCATATGACTTGGCATGCTCAGACTGAGAACTGATCCAGGTCCAGTCCTAAATCCATACTTTTGGAATCCAGACTTTTCAGTCCATTGTGAGCATGCACAGTGACCGTGGATGGTCACATGACAGGAGTTTAATGTGTGTAGAGACCTTTTCCAATGATCAGTTCTGGACTGATATGGACCTTCTCTCCACAGCTGGCGCCGGCACTAACAGGCTACACAAGAGGTCTCTGAGGAGAAGAAGTAAAGGAATGGTGATCCAGAGAGAGCAGAGGAAGTAAACCTGAGCAGGACTGAGAAATGGAATGGACACGGATGCCAGCGTCCAGACTAGAAGATAGCTTTTAGACACATTGCACATTTAGATGGCTGTGTTGGAATCGAACGATGATCTGGATCTGAAGGTCTCCCCGACCTTCTGGAGGCTGACCTTGTTTGTCTCTCTAGTGTTTAATTTGAAATCCAGGTTTAGTACTTCTGGTTAAACACACACATATGCATTCTGCTAAAATCAGCTGTTAGCACTGAAAACTGGCCAAAAAATAAGCCCAGTAAGGAGATATCACCTGGGCTGCTTTTTTTGTTGATGAAGGCGGCCGTCAAAACTTTGGTTGTGATGGAGGTGTGACATTACATGTGAGACAGAGCTAAAGAGACACAAGCTTAGGTTGACCTGGACCTGCAGAACCAGAACATCAGATCCAGTTGTGTTCAGTCAGAAAGTCCTCCTTCTTCTGTTTCTGGTTGTGTAAAAGATTAATTTAATTCGGATCACTTTTACTTTCAAAGCACCAGTTCGCAACAACGTCATCTAAAGGCACTTTAGACTGAAAATTTAAAGTTAAAATCTAAATATTATCCAATTTATTTGCAGTTTATAACCCTGGTTAGCCAACAGAAGACAATAAAAACCATCTGATCGCAGCAGGTCTTCAGCTCGCTGAAGGTCAAGAACTTTCTTGCAGAACCTGGATTGTTGTCTTCTTCAGCCTTCCTGTTGTTTGGGGTCACTTCCTGTCACATGACCCACTTTCAGACAATCTTCAGATCATGACTCCTCCACCTCTGTGCCTGATAGTTGTTTCTTCCAAACATGGTTATGGACTCCATGTTCTGGACAGATGATGAGTTTCCATGGAAACTCTTCCCAACAAACCATACTGGTTCAGTCTTCTAACTCTGCTGTCATGGACTTTAAAAGTCTCATATTGTCTAGTTTTGATCACTCCTTGTATTGATCAGCATTGATCAGAGTCTGTTAAATCAATTCTGAATTTCCTGTGAGCTCCAGTGAGCACCCTGTTTGACCTTCAAAGCTCAAGTCCTACATTTATCCATTCAGTTCTCTATCAGTTCAACTCAGTTTCATTTCTATAGTATTTATTTACATAAAGTTGTCCATAATTTTTCTCAGAAACCTAGATTATGACCCCCGAGCACATGGCAAAGCCTAACTGTACATTCAGACCAAAAGGGATAAATGTCTTAGAGATGCTGAAGAGTCCCAAAAAGCGCTGGTGGACATTGCGGCAAAATCTGCAAAGTTGCCATGGCCTGAAAACAGTTGAAAGTTCTATATTATCGACATTCAGATTAGTTGTTGTCGAACCATGTCATAGTTCATTTCCATAAAGTTGACAGAGGTTTAACTTTCTTTTATTGCTCAAGATGCCAAAGTTTCGTTGCCCACCGCTCTTGTTGCTTTTGTCACTCTTGTCCATACAAAGTGAATTACTTCCGTGTGTCTTGCAACCTGCATCTCTGTATGCGGAACAAAAATATCCAAATATCTGGTATAAAAATATAAAAATATGTGGTGGTCGGAGGGTTGGACTGCATGTCGGCCACACCAGCAGGCATTCCCACAGTGGTATCCAGTCAACAGGTGGAAGCAAGCACCAGGATGGTCAGAAGATGGAAGGTTTTGGAGGAAAGGAGTGCAACATCACCAGGACATCAGCTGAAAAAGGAGAAGAGAGAAGAGAGATACTATGGAAGATAGACAACATTGATTCTACTAAATTCTACTACTACTAAATAAATTGGTTCAGGACAATCTGAGACTGAGATCAGACAGACGGGGTGAAGATGTTCAGTGGACAGTTGGACTCCACCCAGCAGCCTAGGATAACTAGAGATAACTAGAACGTGGTCTAAGACACTACAGAGTTAAAGGCTTTATCAAAAAGGAAGGTCTCAATTAACAGCTCAAGAGTGCCTACCGGAAGTGACCATTTTAATGCCATTCCTCTAAGTCCAAAAACTTGCTCTAATCTATTCAGGAGAATCTTGTGATCAGTGGTGTCAAATGCTTTGCTGACATCCAAGAGGACAAGAACAGAGACAGATCCACTGAAGGAAGCCATGAGAAGGTCATTGGTGACTTTGACCAATGCAGTTTCTGAGCTATGATTAAGTCTAAAACCTGATTGAAGCTCAACATTTATATTGTTTCTGCAAAGATGATCATTTAGCTGATTTTAAACAATTTTCTCAAGAACTTTGGAAATAAAAGGAAGGTTGGGAATAGGCCTGATTGAAGCAGAGAACAGAGAATACCCTCATTTTCTATTCTGAATGCATGCTTCAAGAGCATGGAGAACAATATCCCAAAAAGAGTCAGTGCCAATATACATCCTTGCTTGACTCCACTCCGAATGTTAAAAACCTTTGACATGTTACCATCAAACCGAACAGTACCATGCATGTTCTTGTGGAATGACTCCAAGAAATTCAGAGGCTTTGGGGAACAGCCAATGAAAGGCTGAATCTTGAAGAGGCCATCCCTCTTCACCAGATCGAAAGCCTTTGTCAGGTTGATAAAGGCAATGAAAAGAGGTTGCTGTTGCTCTTTGCACTTCTCTTGCAGCTGTCTCAGAGAGAATATCATGTCTATGGTGGAACGTTGAGCATTAACACAACAGCTGGTGCAGGGACCTGAGCAGTTAGTCACCACCGCACTTAAAGGTCTCAGCAGGGATTCCATCTTTTCCTGGTGCCTTGTCGGAAGAGATTTTTTTGATAGCCTTCTGTAGCTCCTTGAGGATTGGGACATCATCTAGGTCAGGCATGACTGGTAGTCATTCAGTCTGGTCGAAAGTTGCATCAAAGACTAGGTTCTCGCAGTCGTAAAGCTAAGAGTAGTGTTTGACCCATCTTTCGAGTTGTTTGGCCTTGTCTTGGATGACTTCACCATTTAGTGATCTCAGAGGAGCGCATTTTGTCCGAGTAGGACCCATGACTTTCTTAATGCCTTCAAACATAGTGCAAATGTTGCCACAGTATAAGCAGCTTGAATCTCTAAGCAGAGGTCCATCAAGAACTTGTTGGTGCACTTAATGCATTCTTCCTTGGCTTGGTTTCTGGCTCAATGAAGTGCAACAAGGGCTTTGGAGCTTGGGTCCTTGTGGTCCTTTAGCAGTGCATCTCTCTTTGCATCAGCCAGTGGCTGCATGGTGACAATGTTTGCGTCAAACCAGTCCAGGCTCTTTGGCTTTTTCTTGCTGAACACTTGTAGGGAGGCAGCATGTGTCATGTGCCTGATGTGTTCCCAATGGTCTACAGCCGCAAGGTCAGTGCAGTCTCTCAGTTTGTTGCTGAGCAGTTGTCTGAAGTACGTGGCATTCTCACCATTGTTGGTAGAAGCAGCATTTATGCGAGTCTTTCAAGTGGGATTTCAAGCAGGATTTCAAGTATGATGGAGTTTCTTACGTCACAGTGTAACTTTGGTACAGATCAGGGAGTGGTCAGAGTCACAATCTGCACTGTGGTAAGTGTGAGTGGAGCGAATGGTGGAGATATGCTCTTGTCAAGTGATGATAAGATCCAGCTGGTGCCAGTGCTTGGATGTATCTATGGCACACAATGTTGTTTTTTGACGGCAAAGAAAGTGTTGGTAATACAAAGGCGAAAGTGCGTTCAGAACTCAATAAGCTGCTGACCATTCTCATTGCACTTGCTGACTCCTGCATGCCCAAGGCTGATGAGCCATGAGCTCTGGTCATCCCCTACTCTGGCATTGAAGTCTCCAAGGAGGAATAGGTCTTTCTTTGGGAGTCTTTTGATGGAATCTTCAAGCTGACTATAGACGCATCTTTGGCATCACTGCTTGAGGTAAGGGTTGGAGCATAAGGACACACAAGGTGCACTATTCCTGTGGCAGTGTGGAACTTCATGTGCTTCAGTCGATCTGACTTGGTGTCTCCTTGTTCAACCATTTGGATGAGCGTGTTCCTGATAGGAAAGCCAACTCCATGCTCTCTGCGATCATCTTCGCTCCTACCCTGACAGAAGAAGGTATACTCTTTTTCTCTTAGGCTGCTATAATCTGCAATGCGTGTCTCTTGTAGAAATGCAATGTCGAAAGTTAGCCTGGCAAACTCATTGTCGATAACTGCTGGTTTGTGCAAGCCATCAATAACTCATATGTCTAAATTCAGTCCAGTTGTCATCCTTCGGACTTTCCTGCTCCCAATTTTGAGTGCTGGCCATCTTCTCTTTGCTCTTTCTGTGAGTGGCAGAGTTGTAGTTAACATGTCTGCCTACAAAGCAGGCCTGTGCACCCACACAATACTGGCAGTCCATGGTGATAGCATCTTATTGGCTGAGTGCTGCTCAGCTTAAAGCAGGTGGAAGCTATCCATTGGGGCTGAAACAGCCTCTCAAACTGTCAGAAGTGGCACCTGGCACCTGGCTCTATGCCAATTGAGCCCTGGTTTATAAACAGTACCTCCCACTCCCTGATTTGGTTTCATGTCAGGTGAGGCCGTACAACACTCTGGAGTTACCTCTCCAGTTGCGAAGTCTGTGTGGGTTTAAGGGAAACTGGTTTACCAAACACCAGAATACCTCGCTCTGTCTCCCTGTCTAATCCAGAGGAAAGGCATAGCCAATACGTCTGGGTCCAGGTCGACTGCAGGAGCTGCTAATTATCAGCAAATGTGTGCTGGGCTCCCTGCAGGGCTTCCACTCCGGGTTTTCTGAGGCTGATATATAGCTGGCTATATTGTCAGAATCCAGAGACGTCTTTTTGAGAAGAAGCTTAATTACTGCAATCCTAAAACCTCCTGGTACATATCCAGTTATAAAGGATACATTGAGAAGATACAGGATTACATTAACCTATCATCAAAAAAGGTCTCTAAAAGGCTTAGATCCATCCATCAATCATCCATCAAGACATCAATCATCCATCCATCCATTATACACCATCCATACATCCATCCATCAGTCCATCCTTCAATCATCCACAGCCAGATTGATGTGCAGTAACATTAGCTTCTTTTTATGGCCACAGCTGATGTCTTTCCTTCTTAGCATCATCTTAGCCACCTGAACTAAACCTAAAACCTGCTACGATCAGATGATTTTTACTCCTTCTTTACACTAAAAACACAGAACAGAGGAGATTATGTCTTTTGTTGGTGACTGTTTAAACAGGTCCATTTAATGACATTTAAAGAGTTTTAAAGTTTATAGAAGTTTGAAACATTACCAGAACAGAACCTGGATTTAAGTAATCAGCACTTATGCACTTTTGAAGTCTTCTACCATTTCCGTGTTGATCATTTGAATCCAGAACGCCTTAAAGGTGCACACCGCCTCATCCATCATCCATGTAAAAGATTTACCACATTATTTTATTTTTATTTCATCATTTCTCTCCAGTAGTCCAGTAGGTTGACTCCTGTCCACACTGTCCACTCTGGGTGTGTCTGAACAGCAGGATCTGTCCTCCACTGACTGAGCATCATCATCTGAACCACAAGTTATATCACCACCACGGTTTTTACTGAAACTTAAGCAGTTCAAGTCCGGTTTCAACTGTCAAACATGGAGGAGGAAGTATGGTGGTTCTTCTGCTGGATCCAGAGTTGGCAACTTTAGATGCGTTCATTACCATGGTGCTTTTGTACTTGGAACGTACAAACACCACAGGAAAGTCAAAATGTGCAAATTCCTGTTTGGAAGGTTCAGCTAGATAATATAATATTATATTGTAATATAATATAGTATAATAATACACCTACAGCACTAAATACAGACATTTTTTTATAAGAATTTTTTTCACAGAAAACAAACTTGACATAAAATTTAAAAAAAAAATGTTGAATTGTGTACAGTTGCATCTTTCTCCCCTAAAATCAAATTCCTGCAAAATTCCAAATTTTGTAATTTATTGCAACTTTTTGTTGTAAATAGCTCATTTTTTTCATAAAATGTCAAATTTTGCACAACTGTGGCTTTTTTTTTTGTTTGAAAAAAATCTCAAAATTGAGAATATCTTCAAAATGCAACTTTATTACCTCTATTCATGAAATTATTTCCCGAAACCACACTAATCCCAAATTTCACAATATTGCAAATATATTTTCATAGAAGGTGAATTTTTGTCACAATATTGTTTCACAAAATCATAAATTTCTTTACATCAAATTATGAATTATACTAAATCAAAAAAATAACAACTTTTGTAGAATTTCACATTTTTGTTATAAAAATCATGATTTTCTATAAAATAAATTGCAGCTCTACAAAATCTCAACTTTTTGACATCAGATTGTTACTTTTGATGGTGAAACATCTGATCAACGGTCATTCTGCTGAAAGGAAGTTGGAAGTTAAAGGGGGAGGAGCTTAAGCGCATTTAAAAAGGTAAATTTTTCCAACTTTGTAATTGCAGCACACTCATCTAAGATCGGACGATAAGGATACTGATTAAATGGAATGTACACAGCATGGGGCAACTACAGTGCTACGTCCATCCTGCTAATCATCAAGAATACAGTTCCTCTATCAACCACTAGAGGCTGCAGTTCCTCTACTGACCACTAGAGGCTGCAGTTCCTCGACTGACCACTAGAGGCTGCAGTTCCTCTATTGACCACAAGAGGCTGCAGTTCCTCTAATGGCCATTGGAGGTTGCAAGTTCCTCTACTGACCACTAGAGAATGCAGTTCCTCTACTGACCACTAGGGTCTGGCTCCAACAGTGAGTCAGTCTCCATTGAGCTCCATGTTAAAATGTCAAACTTTACAGCACATATAAACATATTTACAGCCTGGTACAAAAAACAGTTTTGGTCTCCATAGATGGATTTTACATCCATGACAACAGATTTTATCAGAATGAATGTAAGGCAGCCTAGGTTTGCATCAAGGTTTGCTCCAACTAACTGGCATCTTGTTTGTTTCATTTATTTGTCCAGTTTTTGATTAACTGGTGTTTGTGAGGTTTTGGCGCCTCCACAATGGTGTTGACCAGTCACAGAGAGTTTACCCAGTTCTTTTTATTCAGTTCATGACCCAAACCAAAACAGCTACCAAAGCATTTAGCAGCACATCAGCAGTGAAATAATGACAAAACAGCCCACCAAGCTATGTTACAAATACTTTAGAAAAGATGGCAAGTTCCAACCCACCACAGTTTCCATATTCAGGGAACTTCTGCAACAGTTGGAAAGAACTTTGAGGAGAATGTTAGATTTCATTTCAGTCTGGGGCCACATCTGTGATTGTCCCTGATGGGCCCCCTGCTGGCTCAGGTACATGATAACTGGGCCCAAATTGGGGCTTTGTTTGAGTGCCACTTGGGAATCCAGAAATTGTGACAGTGTGGCCAACACTGAACCAGCAAATATCCCATCTCTGGTGCCAGTATTCAGCCCATTTAATTCACAGTTGGGCCCCAGAGACAAATGTTGGCTGGATAATAACTCCAAACAGACTCTGTCTAGAGTTTTTATTCTAAAGTCATTCTGACATAGGCTGGTGGTTTGGACCATTATTCCACTGGTCTGCTGCTAGATACCATGGTCACCACTTTGGTTCTCTGCATTCCACCTGGTTGAGCCACATAGAGGCCCCAAGAGGGTGTTTTTTTCATACAGGGCCAACATGGTTCCAGCAGAAGATCCAACATGGGGGTCCCATCTGTTACACCAGTTTTCGCATCAGATGGGCTCCACATACAGATGTTTTCAGGGCATTTGAGACTTTCTAATTCATTTCAGACTGTCTAATTTCCAATAAAAACTGAAAAAAATGTTAGATTTTCTGAAACATTTGGCTGGTGGTGAGCATATTTGTTGATAAGTCCATCCTGAGAGCTGCCTGTACAGACGAAGATGACATGTTTTAGCTGGAGCCTCAGTTAACTTGAGTTGGAGACATTTCTTTTACAAAAACAAGCTTCTGAACTTGGAAGAAATTAGAAATGGTGAAGCCCGTAGAGATCCAAAAATGATGTGTAGCACCTCGAAGAGCACAAGGAGGCTTGAAAAGGCCTTTTAAAGATGAGATTATACTTCAATCCACATCTGGCCTCACAAGCACTTTTATGGACGCACATGGAAGCCTCCAAGAGCACAAAGTTTTAGATAAATGCGAAGCAGGAGAAAGAGGCATCACAAAGAAAACTGGAGAATAAATGAGTGTGGTCTGTATCAGTGTTTGTGATTTACTGGAATATGTTAAATAAATCCAAAAGTTACTTCTGCTGTGATGTTGTTGAGATTGTGAATCCTGATGTGAACAAACGGTTTTCTGAACTGTGCTGAACCAAATAAAAACCTGAAAGAAGTTTTCTGAGTTCAACCTCAGAAATGACTAAAAAGCTTTTATGACTTTTCCTGGAAAACTCCAACATGTGAGGAAGAACTCCTGGCACTTAATTTGTTTTGAGCTTCCTGTCCAATTGAAGTATGAAAAAACAGGATAAATGGCTCCTTCATCGCTATAGACAAGCCTCCTCTGTTTCCACCAGCCAGAGTTTTGCTGATCCTCAGACCAGTTCCTAACTTCTATCTGGGCAGCTTTGGTCCACCGCCATCTTGATGCTTTCTCAGCAGCATCTCTGATGTTATGCCTCACATGCTGTCTAGTCCCCCAATGCCCAGAAACCTGAGAGATTGATTGTAGAAATGGTTCTTCCATCTCCTGCTCAGCTGAGAAGTTCTGTAATCTAAACCTCTTCTTCTCAAATGCCTCCTCCATCCACTCCTTCCAGGACAGTTGATTCCCACAAAATCTTCAGCTTTGATGATTCTTACATAAGATCAGTGTCAGGCCTGAGTGTTGTCATAGCTACAGTTTCAGCATCTTCAAAAAACCCCAAACCCCAGGTCTAAAGAGAACATTAAGGTTCAAAAATCTGCACCTGAACAAACCAGCAGAAATTTGAGACAGCGTTCTATGGACTTTCAAATTACTGAATCATCACTGAAATGTTCCTGGAATATTTGAGAAAGGTTCCTGGAATATTGTTATAGAATTGATGGAACATTGCCAGAACATTGCTCAAAGGTTCCAGGAACTTTGCTGGAACATTGCTGGAATATTTCAGAAATGCTGCTGTGACATTGCTAGAACACTGCTGATACATTGCAGAAATTTTCATTTAATAGTGCTGGAAAGTTCCAGTAACATTACTGGAACATTACTGGAATGTGTCAGGAACACGGATGACAGTTTGGGACCTGCACACCAGTCAGTCATTGAGTGGACATTCTAGAGAGACAAATGTGAGTCCACCTGTGATGGAGACCCTCTCAGGGACACCTGGATGTTACTCCTGGGGAGATGGAAGCCTGTCCATCACATTCACATAGTGTTGAAGGAGGGAACACTGGCAGGATGACTGGACCCTGTTAGAGACATGAGGTTCATCTGGTTAGGATGTCTCCTGGACACCTCCCAGGGAAGTGTTTATGGAGGAGACTTGAGGCAGACCCAGGACACTCTGGAGAGATTATATGTCTTAGCTGTAAATATAAATGTACGTGTTTGTGAAAGCTGGTTTATGAAGAATCAGAGGGTCTTCTGTTTACTGCCAGACACAGGAGGTCTGAGGTTGTTTCTGATTCCAGATCTCGAAAACCACCAGACACACCGGCACTCATCAGCTTTATATACAGAAGCTACTTTGTCCACTTCTGCATCCTAGAGTTATTGAGATAATCTTCACGACTGGTGGGGGCTCCTGGAATACAGGAAGTATGATTTATTAATGCAGGACTTATAATGTGCTCTGAATTTATGTCACAAAAATGTGTTTTTGACTACTCTGCAAAACATGAATGACTCACAGGATGACCAAGCAATTAAGGTGTAGTCCAGTAAATGTTGATTCCAGCTACACCACAACCTCAGCATACCAAAGTATTTCATAAATTAAAACAAATAACATAAATCACTGAATCAACAACTGATATCCAATAAATGAATAAAAACAATAACTAGAAAGAGAAATTAGAAAATAAGTGTGCCATCTTCGGTGTACAGCCAGCTGAACTCTCTCCCATCATAACTCTGAAGGATTCCAGTCCACAAGTTTAATGATGCAGGTACATATAATACATATAAAATGATACATATAAAAGTATATGATACAATCAGAATTATGTTATAGTATGTTGCATACGACTTCCAGCATAAATAAAACTTACTGTGCTTATAGAAATCCTAATTTATGTATATACAAATCAAGAGCAGAACACACATAACAGCTACAATATGTACAACGTATTTAAGGCACTGGTAACTGATGATGAATGTAACATGAATGTAACTGACATCACTCTTAATGGTTCATAACAAAACACTTTAAACTAGATTATTTTCACATTTACACAAAACACAAAACAGAACAATAAGAATTATATGAAATGGAGGTGGTGGAATAGCAGTGCTTGTCAACGACAGATTGCGTAATCCAGGACATGCTACTGAGAAACATCGTTTCTGCAGTGTCCTTAAATATTTGGTCACATGTCATCACCAGGTGTGATTTGATTGTCTTTGACATTGAGGAAATTATGAAGTATGAATGAAAATAAAATAAACCAGAAATACATCAATTTCAGCATGGGAGAGGTGGTTTTTCTGGTGATTCAAAAAGGTATTTTTTTCTACTTTTTTCCAAAAAAAAGCAATTGAAACAGTTTTGACTCACTTTTGTGACCAAACCAAGCCTAAACAGCATCAGTTTACACCTAGCAGACAAAGTGGATGGGAAGTTAGACATGAAACTGTCAGACAATCTGGTGACAATTTATTGACGTATGTCTGGTTGAACGTCAAATAACTGGCATAGATTCACTCCTATGATGACTAATCCGCAAAGTTTCACTAATATGATTGTTAATCTACTTAATTCCAATAGTATGGCAAAAAAAATCTGGGTAAATTAGCTAGTACCAGAACTAATCTGCATAGATTTGCTAGTATGATAGTTAATCTATGTAGGTAGCAAGGGTGGTGAAATAGCAGTGCTTGTTAACAACAGATGGTGTAATCCAGGAGATGCTGATGTGAAACATCATTTCTGCAGCCAAAAACTGAACTGTTACCTGTGAGTTCACCAGCGTTATTATTATATGGCAGTTCTCATCCTGCTGGATGTCTGGAGTACAAAACACTGCAGGAAGATTCCAGGAATTTCTGAAACGTTGCTGGAACATTTCAGGAACAACATTTCAGGAACAATGTCTTAGTAGAGCATTTTAGAGAATTTTTATTTGACATTGCTGGAAAATTTCAGGAACATTATTTTAACACTTATTTCAGGATTGTTAGTGAAACATTGCAGGAAGAGTCTAGGAATATTCATTTAACCTTTCAGTAATATTGACTATAACATTACTGTAACACTGCTGTGATGTTTCCAGAAAAGTGTGTTGTTGTTCAAGGAACTTTTCATTTCAGGATTGTTGCTTTAACCACTCTATCGATCTACTGATCACCGGCAATGACTACAACTCCCAGGATCCCTCTGTATATACCACTATGGGCTGCTCCTATGTCCTAATTACCCTCATGTGTTGCACCTGTGTTCCCTGTCTATTTATACCCAGTTTCACCACCACCTCCTCGTGTAGGCTTGTTCATGCATGTCAGCACATGTTTTCTGGTCTACACCAAATACCCTTCTCGGTATGTTTATTTTGGACTTTGTCATTTCAGTGGGCCTCTTATTAAACTCTCTGAGACTACGTCTGCGCTTGAGTCCACCTGCTGTCTTATCAGAACCTTCATCTGTCGACTGGATGCCACTGTGGAATGCCCGCTGGTGTGGCCAACCTGTAGTCCGACCCTCCAACCACCACATATTTGTATATTTTTGCGCCAAATTATATATTTTTGTACCTCTCCTCTCTCTGTCCTTCATTCTCTCTGTCCTGTCTCCCTCCTTATGTCTTCCTTTACCCAGCTGGCTATCAGCAGAAGGGTCCTCCATATAACTGAGCCAGGTACAGTGAAGGACTTATCAAGTTAGCTGGAAAATTAAATTCCAATGGATAGTTTATGAAGCAACAAAAAACAACATTTTGTGATGTTTGTACAACAGCTAAAATTATAAATGCCCCACTTCCTTCAACAACACATGATCATGAATCTATAAAAACTTTTGTACAAGACAGTTCTTCAAGCTGGCCTAAAGCACTTCAACAATTCAGATCCCACAAAAAGTCAAATCTTCATCGAGCCGCTGCTGGAGTTGTTGCTGCTACTGATGCAGGTGTACCATTTCTGCTGGTAATCAAAAGCAGATGTGAGATGCTAGAAGAACTTTGTTGGCTGTTTTATCTTCTATCCAGTATCTGTTCTGCCAGGATTTGGCCATTCGAGGGAAAACAGATGAGGACTCCAATTTGGTCAAGCTGCTAGAACTGTGGTCCAAAGATATCCCACAGCTGCTCTCTTGGTTAGCTCATAAGGAGAGCAAGTGGTTATATGACATCCTTAACGATATGACTGGAATTACGGCCCATAATTTGCTGAGAGCGATCATTGAAGAGATAAAGTCTGCTGAAGTTTTTTCTGTGATTATGGATGAAACTGCTGATATAACATTGAAGGAGCAGGTCTTTATCTGCCTCTGTTTTGTTACAGAAAACCTGGAGCTAGAGGACCTGTTTGTCAGATTTTATGAAACATCTCATACAACAGCAGGTGAACTATTTGAGCTTTTTAAAGATGTTCTGGTGAGATTTTCACCGTCAATCCGTAAATGCAGAGGACAGTGTTACGATGGCGCATCAATGTGTCTGGCATTAGGACAGGTCTGAAGTTTCGCGTACAGTAGCAGGAGTCTCGAGCACAGTATGTTCACTGCACTGCACATATCATGAACTTGATTGTACTTGATGTCGCCCCAAAAGTTCCCACATGTCAAAACTTCATGTTAGTTATTTGTAAAGTCCCCACAGTCATCAGCCTCCAAAGTGACTCATCAGGTTTCAAGAGCTTCAAGCAAAGACACGCTGGCTTTAAGACGGGTATGCCCAATGCACTGGACCGTGACAATGGCCTCTTTACAATCCACAGCTTTAAACTACAGTGCGCTACTGGAATTTCTGGAGGACTTGAGCTTAAACAACAAAGAGGATGCAGGAGGTAAAGCAAGCGGCAACCTCGTGCACCTGCAGAAATTTAGCACCTTTTTCACTTTGAAAACAATACTGAAGTTTTTCTCCCGCATAGGAACTGTCAATGCTGCCCTTCAAAAGAGTCAGTTACACCTACAAAGAGCAAGGCAGATGATCGAAACACTCAGAGAAGATATCAATAGTCTTTGTGAAGGATTCCAAGAAGTTTGGGAAATTACAACTGCAGCAGCAAATAAGCTTGGTGAGCCCAGCTGTGCCAAGACTATGAAAAATGCCCTGCTGGGACAGCAGTGCTCAGAGATTATGGATACAGCAGTAATGTCCCTGGATTGCAGGTATAAAAATATTGCACAATTTTACGGTGATGATTTGAATGAAAGCCCACTCGCGCTGCATCGAGATAAGTGCAAGATATGGGAGTTCAGCTGAATACTTTCTAAAATGTTGTGGACTTCTTAAAAAGCTATCGGGGTAGCTGATAAGAACCATGTTGCCAGAGCTCACAAAACTGGTTCAACATAGACTGACTGTCCCCGTGACGTCTCACAGCTCAGAGAACTCATTTTCTGGCCTTTGCAGGCTAAAAACTTATCTGTGCTCCATAATGGGACAGGCAAGGCTCAACCATGTTGTACTTCTGCCCTGCCACAAGACTCTTTCACAAACACTGAACCTGGATGTGATCACCTACGAGTTCATCAAGTGCACACCTGCAAGAAGCAAACACTTCTTATAAAGAAGTGGGACTGGTGAGTAAGAAAAAAAAATCCATTCTAAGTATTTATTTACTGTGATAAAAGACTATTCTTTTTAGGCTGGTATTGGTTTTGCTTTCTGTTTTCAAGTTGCTATTTCACTTGTCAAAGCAGGTGCATGTGTTGTCTGACAAAGTAATTCCGAAAGATTCAACTGTTGATTTATGTGGGATAATAATTTTGTGCACGTCTATCTTATTTTCTGCGCACACACAGCACCAACCAGAAAAAATGTAAATTGAGCCTATGACCTGAGCCGTGAAGGACTGTAAGGAGGAGGTCTCAGGAAGCTGAAGAAACTCTGCGGAGGGTTTGAGGCTCCAGACTGGGATGAACTCTGATTCACAAGGAGACATCAGTGATAACTGTTCGTGACATCAACAGCAGAACTGAAGATCTTTCCATGATACAGGATTTATTATGAGCTCTTCAGGACCCTCTGGGTGACGTCACAACGGGTTTGTCCAGTTATTTTCTGCTGCAGTCCTGTAGAATTAAGAATAAAACTGGAATTCTGCCAATAAGCCACAGGGTGTCACTGTACTGCTGAAAACCATGTTAAATGAAACTAAACATGAAGAACAGAAGATGTCTGTTGTCAAAAACAAAATGATGAAAATGTCTCACCCTCAACATCTGATGTGTTTTAGAATTTAGAGCTGTAAATTAAGTCATTATTAATAATTATTTAGGCTAATTAATTATTAAATGTAAATTATTACATTCTGTTTTTATTTACATTTTTTAAATAATCCAGACTGTCATGAGCTGGGCTGGAAGTTCTTCAGGTTTTCACAACTTTGATGGTTTAAATGACTTTTCTTGGTTTTCTAATAAATACACTTTGACTAAACGTGTATGGTTGTGTTTTTTATTACTTCATATAAAGAGTACAAATGCAAAAACGCAGAGACGAACATTAAAGCTACACAAACGTAATGAAACATGATTCTTCAGAGAATTTCTGACCACAGAGCACCGTCCATCGATGCCCTGACAACGAAGATATGCCTTTATTTCATAAACAGATAAAAACACTGATATATTTCAACATTTTTCAAATGAAAAATAAATTGAATAAATAAAACCTGGAATCCTGGAATAAATCTGATGTATTTGTTGATAAACTTTGAAACTTAATGAAGTACTGAAATAGGTATAAATGTTCTCCAGTAACCACGGAAACACAAAACATCTAGTAACAGTAAAGGCCTCATTATACTACTCTAACTCCGTCACTCTGCAGACATGCAGTCGTATCCACAGAGACATGGATCTTTCAAACTTCGTTGCTTTGTGAGTGCTGCAAAGCAATCCACCAACAGGACAGTAGGGGGTGTTGCGTTCTTTCCAGAGACCAGCCTGCTATCAATGATGTCTATGGTCAATGACCATAAACATTCAGTCGGAGGTAAATAAACAGTCATGGGTTATTAACCTCAACCTGCCACACATAAACCTGGGGTCCTTTTCAGAAAGAGAGATTACTGAACCCTGAGAAAGAGGGTTCAGTTGATCTGGTTTCAGAAACTGAACTAAACCTGGTATATGTTACCACGGTAACTGACTCTGAACTAAACCTGAGGCCTGTATGACGAAGTGAGATTTTGCTTTAGCGAGGTAACTTTAGGGTTAACCCAGGGTTTTCTGTATCACAAAATTGGGTAATTGCTTATCGAGGTACATCATTGGGGTAACATATGCTGAACAGCTAACCTGGTCCAGAGCAGGGTAACTCTCAGGATTGAATCCAATCCTTTATAAAGCCACACCCACTGGCCAATCAGCTTTTCGGGGAAAATGACGTGCTCTCCCAGACAGAATTATTACC